>JARUHE010322046.1:0-11373 GCA_031471125.1 Archaeomysis grebnitzkii | reverse complement strand
CAACTCCCACATAACTATCAGTTAGCCTTGCTTATAGACTGACTTGGTGGTTATCCGGCGATTTTTTACCTTGGTTCTGGTCCCCCCAAAAAAAGAAATCTTCAATCCTTATAGACGTCTTCACAGTTTATGCAAAAATAAAGTTTATGTTAATTTTCTTTTGATATAGATATAATAATAATAATAATACATTTATTTCTGACAAAATGTTAGGTAGTACATTACATTCACTTATTTTTACAATAATAAAAACATAAACATGACAAAAATGCATTTGACAACTTCTATCTTGTGACAGAATAATTGTTTTGTCATTTATAATATTATGAACTTTCTTCTCTTTGTTCACGAGGCGCAAGCACCTCGAACAATTGTTTTTCATTGAAAATATTGTGAATAAGTCGTTTCTTATGGGACTTTTACTTTGTGTTCTACGAAAGTCTTTCTAAACTGAATTTAACTTTTTTACTTGGTATCATCTGGTTCAGCCGCTATTTTTCATCCTGTTTTCAGTTGCAGATCATGAATGGAAATAAATTTCATCATTGGCTCTCTTCAGTGTCTCCTTAATGCAACTATTTCCTTTTTTATACGATTTTGATACCCTTTCAAGACAGATTTCATGAATGCTTATATTTCTTATGGATCCTTCTCATATGAGCAATGTAGGTTTATCTTTGAACTCAACAAGGAAACATCAATGCACGAAGCACATAATTATACGACACATTAAATATTAGGAACACTAGAAGATAACTTTAAAATAATTTTTAAAAAGACAAATGCTTGAAACATAAAATCATATTTATTGAGTTCCAACTTGCAATATCTTATTCTTTCCAGCAAACTGTAAAATATATTTATTTGTATTACTTGTATGCAATGTTAAGATTAAATTAACCAAAACTCAAAATTGTAAGTATTATCATATTTTACTTGTAAGACATCCATGTAATAACAGGTCTAGACCCTACTATTGTTTTTTGTTGATTTATGTTCATAATATTTGTATCATATTAGAGGGAAATCTTCTGATTAACATTATATGTTTTGAACCGTTTTCCGTTGTTGAATCTCTGATAGGTATTCACTCCAAATAACTTTTTACATTTACTTAAGTTTATAATTTGAAAGGATAAAAACAAAACATATTGAAAAGACATTTATTAGAAATTTTTTGTAGAGAAAACCATTTTTTGACGTTATACATTATTTGCTGTATAATATAATATAAATGAAATGGGTAACAAAGGTTTATTCATCTTGAATATTTAAGTTTATTTGCTTAATAAAAAAAGTTAATTCAGTTACACAAATAATTGAGTTGAACAAAAAAAGTAAGTTAATTAAATATTAATAAAAAAATTTAAATTTTTGTATGGTTGAAAGTAAAATCCTTGTAATTATGAACGATTTAATTGGTTATTCATAAATTCAATTTAACTTAAAGGGAGATATAGCTTTTATATTGTATATGTTTATATATTAATGAATAATCTATCAAGATGAAAACAAGTTGATTTGACGTTGCCCATTTCTCGTGTATACATTTATATACATTGTGTGAAACAAACAAAACAGAAGTGACGGTGAAATGAAGATAAAAACATTCAAATATTTACAAATTCAATTCAGCTAAACAACATTTAAAAACTTTTCGAATTTTGCCAAAAAATATAAATTGAAAAATAATAAAAATATTTGATGTTTGAAAAAAACAATGTTTAGATTTTCAAAAAACTTTTCAATAAACAATTTATAATTTCACAAAGCAAAACATCCGATCATATACATATAAAATTTTTCTTACCATTTCCAATTTAAATCATCAAAATTTCATTTAAATTATATACAAACCTTAAACATTGCATTAAAACATCGCCTCTAAATATAAATGTAAACCTTTGATTATAAAGGGACAAATCAATTCAAACTAAAATATTTTACACAAAAAAAACATGGTAAGAAAAACAAAGCCTTAATTAATTAAAAATCAAGTTCTTATTTAATAAAATTTTAAATCAGAGAAAATGTAAATTTAATTTTTACAAATTCAAACGTGAACAAACTTTTCATTTGACTTCCATATAAATTTAACTTTTAATATACATTTAATTATAAGACAATTTATTTCATAACCATATAAGTAATTATTCTAATAAATTTAATTTTAATAAAAAGATAAATTACGACTCTTTATTTCAAAATGTATTTAGTAAGAATTATCTACACACTTCCAAATTTTGATGTTGTAATAAATGTTTTGTTGGTAATCATACAAATATTAGATTTTTTTTATATTTCAGGAAAATTATTTTTTCAATTTCATTCTTTTAACATTAATCAACGAGAAAATATTTTTTTAAGAATATAAATTTGATAATAGAAGATCAAAATTTTTTTGAAGAATCTAATTTATAACATAAGATTTTAAATGTTTACTAAAACTAGAAATAATTAATTGATTGTTTAAAATGACCCGAAAATCTTTTTAAATATTAAAATTAAAATATTCTTACACGAAAAAAAAACATTCCCAAAACATTTATTAAAAGTAAAATCTAAAATTATATTGTAAGTTATTTCGATTTGTACAAATCCAAAAAAAATATAATTTGAGGTAAATAAACTATGAAAACTTATAAAAAGAACTCAAAATACAATTAATATTTACCTAAATCTATATATTTGTAGGTATGAAAATAATTAACTTCAAGTCTTTCAAACTTAAAAAATTATATAAAATAATTGGTATTTTATTACAAAGTATTTAATGAACTTTAACAGTTATTATAAAATAGAATTTTTCTTGAAGGTAACAATATTAATTAGTTCTAGAAAGATAAAATAAACTTTCTAGACATAATTGAATCTTAGTTACAGAATTGAAATCCTTAACGTAATCCCTAAACGGCTACACGGCCCTACATTCTATAGACTTTCCCTAAGTTGATTACCTGAATACCAGTTTATTACATTGGAGAATTCAATAACGCTGAATTAAACTTTAAAAGTAAATTACATTCAATTAATTTACTTTTAATTTTCGTGGTTATTCAATCCTTTCATATTATACATGTTTAGTTATAAACCAAGTTTACGAAAATAATATTTACTATTAACATACTTCACACAACGTCTATTCACATATTACAATGCTTCAAAATTATTTTTATGGTTCATCGAATATAGACAAAAATTAACTGAAAACTACAGCCAACCCAAAACCAAACCAATTCCTGAAATTTCACAATTTTCTGCAGAAAACAAAAAAATTCCATCCAAGGTACTTAAAACTCATTTCAATGATTACATTGAAATAATTTTTTTATTTTGATCTATAGAAAAATAATGTATGGTCTGTCATTAAAACTTGTCTGCATAAAAATAGAAATAATTGATTAATTATACAAATGTTTGGTTTATTTGATTTCTTATAAAATTTTCAGAGAATAAATGTGATTCAAAATTACTTTTGAAAAATCTTCAATTGAACATTTGTACCTTTTTTATTTGTGAATTAGAATTAAAAAAATCCAAAATTATTTTTCGACATAAAAATAACGGATGAGGAAAATATTTATAGATATCAAAAAACTATTTCTATTACGCAAATATATTATGCTCTTTTTTTATTAAATTGGCAGGATTTTCAAAGATTTTTTGCAATTATTGAATGCATAGGTTAGTTTAATGTTTAAAGAACTATTTACAACCATTGTACTCGCTTGTAGCTAGAAAATATTTATCATTTCTTAATAATAAAAATTATTAAACTTTTACAATTAATAATGGAATTAAAATAAGAGAAAAATAAATTTTATTAACTTGAAAGATTAGAATTTCGATAATCTCAGGGTTTTGAAATGTTTTATTTCAAGATCACATCAGGCTAATTAAGTATCAATGTCTGACAAACGAAATGGTTGGAGAATTTATAAGATAATCTATATTCGTAATGAACTTATTTATAATTAATAAACCAAACATTACTTATAAATAAAACTTATGTTTAGATCTACTGTTTTCGACATAATAAAATAAACATCATGTCATCAACATTGGTAAATGTGCATAAATAAAACGGAAAATCAATGGAAAAATATAAATTACCAATTACAACAATTCGATTATATGTTATGATATATATATTTATATAATTGACAGCAATTAACAACTAAAATGTACAAAGAAACTAAATATATATGGTTAGTACTTAAGAAGATTGTTGAAAACCCGTTGAATCACCTGTACAAAATTATATAAAAAATATCTGAATAATTATCACAATCTCAAACCTTTATAATTGTATGATAAAAACGCTTAATGAATAGCTCAAATGCCTCAAATTAGGCTTCCAATATATAATCCATGGCGCCAGTTCTTTAATAGAATGCTAAAATATTCAAAAAGTTTCACATAATTAATTATGAAACGTTTATCCAACCTAAACTGGTAAACCATCACATATTATAATCATCAGTTCAATTTAATGTCTACTTATCCAATCGACATAGTGGGCCAATTTATTATATGCTATTTAAACTTATCTGCAAGGTTTGTTCCAGTATGTAATCGCTCTAAGAAGATAGCAAATCGTAAGAACCAGCACATTAGCATTTACTTTTATATTTTCAATGATCGCATTGTAATAACTTTTTATGGGATTAGCCATCGTAGTCCAACGCTACAAACCGGTTTCTAACAAGCAAACTAATGCACAACCTAGCGAAACCCACGATTTTTTAAAGGAATCTGCTTTTATAACCAAACCAGAAACATTTAAAGCAATTTGAAAACTAAACCATTCCTATTAAATGAGTTCTAAATTTGCTATCTTCAGATAAAGTTATGAAAAATGAAGCAAAATAAACATTGACTAATTAACCATTTATTTCAAGAAGTAAACAACCTTCCTGTACTGAAATTTCAGCAAAGATTTTTATCCCTGAATAAGATCTTCAGTAACTATAGAGTTTTTCAAAGTTAACGATTGGAATACACCAAATCCTTGCTTATTGGTCCTCGGCCATCGAATTGCAGACACTGGCCAACGATAATTAATATTGCAGGAGTGCTTGGACAAGAGTCGAAATACGTTGGCCAAAAATCCTCTCAAAAGCGTTTCTAATTTACCTTTACCCTTCAACACTATCAATTATCATTTATCTTATATAGCACAAAAAATGTATCGCGCTTCACACTTGAAAAAAACTATTCTGTTGTTATTATGTCGTGAGTAACATTTGTTTAAGAAAGGAATCACGTTGACAAAATGACAACATAGATAAAAACGATGTAAGATTTATTTCTAGCTTAAATTCCCCTCGAACGCGTGCACAATACCTAAATGTTTGTGTTGTTAAAAACCCTTATAAGCAACTGCAATATTATGTATGGTAATAGAGAGTTAAAATGTAGTTTTAATAACGCGAACAGAGAGATTAATTGATTCCTTAAGCATTTCAGACAAAATTTAATGAATGAAGAAACACATTAGAGGTGAACTCAATTTAGATAATTGTGATGATTATACTTTGAAATTGTTGATAATTATAATGTAACTTTTTAGAGTAAAATATATTTCTGCGATAAAAATAATAAATGTTTAATAATTTTTATCATTATTAAGTTCAACTGCTATTCCTACCTATGTTATATTAACAATATTTACCTCGATGCACCATCGACCTACTTAACTATTTATACAATTTTCTGGCGAACAAATTCTTTAAAATTAAGAGCGTGACGTCACAACCACCAAACCTCATCGAAATGATATTCATTTTGTTGAATAATTTTTAAATTGTGAATGATACCAATATGTGAAAGAAAATTATATTTGACTTGATTATGAAGTTGAATTTATCTAATTTGAAATGTCTTTTTAGCCTATGATGCCAAAAAATGTTCATACCATCCAAATAGTTTGAGTAATGAATTTCAATCAGAAATTATAACTCGAATAAGGTTAAATTTGTAAAACATCTCTCGAAACAAATCTTGAATGATAATGTATTTTTTTAACAATTTTAAAGTCAAACATATGTACTCAGAATATTCCATGTGATCATGTGAACCCTTGAAACACATTTAAAAACGAATTTATATATCAAATCATACACTAGATAATATATTTGGAATGATAAACAAAGCAAGAAGTTGTGTTTAATATTTATTTGAACCAAAAACAAGTTGAAGAAGCTGGTCTTCCAGTCACACGTTAATAAGAAATAAGTTTGATGGTTGTGATCAAAAAGAAACAAAACAATTGAAAAAACATTTGGTAATGCCTGATTTCAAACCCGATCAACTTTACTTAAATATACCGTAAGATAAAATATTCTTTATTCTCTACAAACTTATAAATTCTACCCAAATAAAACAATTTATTTCACCATAAAACGTCATCATCAAGAACATTAACTTATGATAAAATATATTTGTTAAGTACATGTATGTCGTCTTATTTATATTACTAATATTTCAATATAGTTTCCTGATAAAAATTAACAAAACTCTTTATTTTATTCTAAAAATAATTCTATTTGAATGCTTTATTCTCTAGAAATTCAAAAACCTTTCATTGTCGAATGTAAATTGAAACATAATTTTAAAGGTTATATCACCTATCCACCAACATGTATTACCCCTGAGCAATTTTTGATTCAAAATCATTTTATTCTATATATATTGAAAATCTCAGGGTATGTAATAGGTATCTTGTCGCAACATATTCAAATAAGTATAAAAAGTTGGATTTCACAAATTCAAAATATTTTTACAATCTAAAATACTATCAGAATATAATTTTTTAATATAATAGCTTTATTATGATAAGGACGAGACGGTATTACTTTTTTATAATTTTAAAAACGTACAAACTAAAACTATCATTGTTATGAAAGTTGAAATTGAAATAAATGTTTAAAATGGAATGGTAGTACTAGAAAGGAATGACACTTCATAAAGAATATTAATGAAAGCGTTTTCAAGGAATTCACTTTTAATATGGCGACAAGATAATTTGATCTGAATAAAGTTCTATAAAGATCAAATGCAATGTTGGTGACGTTACACTACCTTCAAAACAAACGAAGCAGCTACATACTGAGATTTAGAGGAGGTAGTTCAATCTTAACTTGTCATAACGCCTTCACTAGAAGGACTTTGAGGTAAGGATTGAAGTGCCGCGGGAACATTGGCGGTCACAGCGTCAGAATTGGTATGGCGGGTACGCAGGGGGATACTGTGCCCCCCTGGTATCATTCGGCAGCGGCCTCGGGTACGTTTGGTACGTGCGGTACTCTGGTCTGATATTGGCATACTCCACTGGGTAGTATGTGGTGGGCGGGGCGTAAATGGTGGGTTGCACCGAAGAGTTCTGGGCAAGGACAGTGGGAGAGGTGGTGTCGTAGATCTGCTCGTGAGGTAGAGTGGTAGGAGGAGAGTATAGGGGGGTGGGGGTGTCCGCCGGGGAGTATAGAGGGTCAGTTCTATAGACTGAAGGAGGCGCTTCATTCTGGTAATCTGGGTTACCCACAGGCATTGACGCCGACGATGACGATGACGGCGTTGGTGTTTGTGTGACAGGGAGAGCAGACGCTATGCTTTGCGGGTGCTGTTGGGTCTCCATGTGCTGCACTGCCTGCTCGTGTTCCATTGACGTTTGTTCTTTCGCATTTTCTGTTGGAACGTCATTGCTGTGACGACCAGTGTTCCCTTCAATTAGTCAATACTGCTCAGGGGGATGACCTGCCCCTGTGCCAGACATGGTTTGCTGGTGATGCTGCTGGTGGATCGAGGTAGGCGGCGAATTCGTCTGTTGGTGAAGGTTTTGTGATTGCTGGGTTGGCTGTTGCCCTGAGGTTTGAGTCACAGTAACTTGTCCCTGAGATTGTGTCTGTTGATCTGCCGGATACTGTTCCACAGTCATTTCTTGCTGCAAGAAATCCTGATGAGGCAACCCATCTTCATACTTACCTCGCTTAAACCTCCCATAAAGAGATGAATATGGAAGATTGTAATGTATTGCTGCTTGATTTATAGACATTTCACCTACACGAACTGCTTCCAATGCATCTTTCATATCTTCTTCTGACCATGGAACTCCCTAAAGAAAAAATAAATATATTCTGAAACTTATTTCAAACTACAATGCAACTAAAATTTCATACAATGTCACATCAAAAATGTAATACATGCACAACATATTTTACAAGATATACTAACTTGATATTTGCTCAGTTCGATTCCTTCTCTTCTACACCGACCATAGAGTGTTCCAGTTGGAATCCCAAACTCTTGCGCAGCCTTTTGTACACTCATGCCATTCCTGATTGCATCTAAGGACTTCGTCAGGTCTTCTGGATTCCAAGAAGGTTGGATGGCAGAGAACGGAGATGACAGTTTGATTCCCTCCTTCCTGGCGATTTTGTACAATGTTGAGTTGGGAATCCCGAATTCTTTGGAGGCTCTATTAGCAGACAGTCTGCCACTTCGCAATTCCTCCAGCGCTCCTGCCAGGTCGTCTTCACTCCAAGTCTTGTTGGGACCTTCCTTCTTCGGCGTCTCGATGCCCATGCGGTGAGCCCGTTGCCACAACGTGGTTGCTGGGATGCCATACATCTGGGCCGCTCTCGACAGAGACATAGTTGAATTGCGAAGAGCGTCCAATGCCTTTTCCATGTCGTCATCGGTCCAAAGTTTGCGGCCAGTCGGGGTTCCAGGTAGACTTTCATTATCTGTGGAAGAAAGTGTTTAATGAACACAAACTAATGTACAACTCACAAAAAACAAGAGCTCTCTTTATAACTAAAAAATAAAATAAAATATTCAGGTGGAGATTATTTAACCAGTGTTAGAAATGAAATATAAACATGAACATTTTTTAGTTGAATGGGACTGATATTTCTAGAGCCATAGTTGCTGAGTATCACAATTTTTGGACATGCCTTCCCTCACCTGAATAGTGCGTGTTGTTAGCAGGCACGAGGCCCAGCAGTTCGGGAGTGACGGTCATTCTGTGTTCGGAGTTGGTGTCGCTGTTGTCGAGGTGGTGTGTGTGTGGCATCTGCACCGAAGGATCCTCGTGCTTCACGTACACCGAGTACTCGAACGCCGAGTGGGACGTGCTCGCGTTCTCATCTGAAGGAGGAAACGTTTATGGCTCATATTAAAAACAAGAACCTTTGAATTTCTATTGAAAAAATATATTCTTTGTTTAAGTTTCGATTATATGAAGTAACTTTGTTTACTTTCTGCTAATGAATGAAATTTAGATTTTATTTTTATTATTATCAAAAACTAGATTATTTAATATAAAAACAATTAAAAGGCCACAACAAAATATCTAAGAAACATAATATTCATTAATTCACAAAAATAAAAAATTAAAACACATTAAAAATATAATTAAATGCAAAAAGAACAAATTTCAAACAATATCGACTTGACTTAGAGAAAGTAATCCTAAATAAATTTCCGGAAACTAATCTAAGGGTAAGTTTGATTGATGGAATGATTATTTGAATTACTTGCATAGAACCATGCATGTTAAAAAACATTACAACTTTATATACTGATTGTAATAACACCCAATTTATTTCCTTTCGTGTAAATTTCAGGTTAAAATATGTTAAATTATTATTTTATATAAATTTTACAGAAAAAAATTCATGGTAAAATTATCTTTAAATACTAATTAAGAAAACGTTTGCTTTATAAAGTGGTTTTGTTGTATTATTATATTTATATTTACAACACAAATGTTTATTTATTATTTTTACCATCTTTCTCTTTCACTCTCAGAAAAACTGTCTCTCTGCATGGCTGCACTATGACATACAATTGAAAACATTTATTCTGTATTTTAAATACGTTCAAATATTCAACAAAAACGTAATCATTATTGCAATCTTTGGTGAATAATGGAATTAAATTTTAAACAAATATATGAAATTAAAATGAAACATCTTACTGCTGAAATTAAGATAACAAAACTGTAACATTTTTTATTGTTAAAATTCTGTAGCTTGACTAATGATGGTGTTATATAAAAAGTATTTATAAACGTCAAAGGCAATAATGATTTATAATGTATTCATATTTCATTATTCATGTTTATACATAAATATTTCATCACATAGATCACTATATCTAGCTTAAAGTTTAAAATAAAAGGATATCCTACGAATCGTTTGGAGCATGCATGCAACCGCATGGTTATCAAACGAGTGATTTAAACATCAAAATAAATCATAAATATTCAACATTGAAACAAATCATAAGAATTTAACATTAAACGAATCATAAATATTCAACATGGAAAATATTAAACTTGTTCAGATGTTAATGTGTTGGTGGATGAATCACTGTCTTTGTAACCATGTGATTGCAGGTTCGACGCCCCTGCACATGAGAAGGTATAAAGAATACATGTGGATCGACAACAACATAAGTGAGGTAAGCTCTATGTTGTTTTAATGTGGGTTACACCACTTGTGCTATTGTCGATTCATGTGTACGTGTGCGTGTGGTGTTTGTGCAAGAATTGTCCCGGGTAATCTAATAAAATGTCAACAGAAACTCTATACTTAAGGCGATATTACAAATCAAGTTATTCAATACAACATGACCAACAAAGAATTAAAGGTGAATCAATGCTATAAGTTTTTCCATGACCACTAACGAGCACAAAGCATTAAATATAAAAAATACTGAAACACAAACACACAAACATTTGACATAAAAATAACGAAGCTTTTATATTTCTTCACTCTATGAAACTAGACAAGAACTCTAGTCCCTGGTGAATAAGGTTTATTTTCAAGGCAAACTTCAACGTATTTCAGCCCGTACGTGAACAGCCAGTCAGACATCAGCAATGAATGAATGAAATGGAATCGTTGAATAAATTGTCTCTCGAAACAGAACTTCTTTTAATTGCCAACCGACTCCAGTGACTGAACATTGCACGACTCGGCAATAAAGTTCCTCCAACACATGATTATCGCCTCATCACATCGTTATCCAATGTCCAATGAATGTTCCAATACTTTTATGCTTCCACACTTTGACCATTCAACCATTTGACCCTTTAACACCTGAACAATTATTGTCGCAAGGGCTTAAACATAATGAATGAAACAACAGTGATGAAACGTCGCTTATTCGTCCAACAGGCGTTAAAGGGTTAAGTGTCGACGACAATATTATGTTGAATATTGTAAAATTAATTTCAAGTTTCCCTCAATAGCTTTTACTTTACTAGCTAATGAAATTATTAATATTTTTTTATTTTACTGGATTGATTGGAATAATTAGAAACTTGATAAAAACTATTAAACATGATAGTAACTACAAACAAGTATA
>JARUHE010322035.1:0-11373 GCA_031471125.1 Archaeomysis grebnitzkii | reverse complement strand
GATGAATTTTGTTTAAAGTTACTGAATGAATCATCGCGAGACATTTGAACCGTCCGGTTCGTGGATTACTAGTTTTGGTTAATCATGAATTTGATGATAAATTGGCTGTCTAAAAGCTTCTAAAATGTCTATTATTTAAAAAGTATAAATTTTA
Source organism: Archaeomysis grebnitzkii (assembly GCA_031471125.1). Lineage (NCBI taxonomy): Eukaryota > Metazoa > Arthropoda > Malacostraca > Mysida > Mysidae > Archaeomysis > Archaeomysis grebnitzkii. Next base: position 11,219 of record JARUHE010322035.1, on the reverse strand, counting down.
GGCAGAAAGGTCCTTCAGGCATTCTACCTTAGAATCTTCTGTTCTTTCATTTGTTTTAAATAAACTTTTTTCTAAACCTTCAAATATAAATGTCGGTTAACCATGAATTTCAAGTGTTTAATAAAATTGATTTAAATATTGATTTAATAGTGATACCAGTGTAGAATGTTATGCTCTTCATTTTCATTGAAAAAAACTTTTCTGTAAAACGAATATTTTTTATTATTTTGAAAAAAGTGCAAACTTTTGGTAGAGTCCAAAAACCATTCATCGTCCCAACAACAACAATCAGAGGTCAAGTATAGAAGCTTGTTTTTTAAACACAGCTTAATAGGCTAATAAATACATATATTGATAAATAAATAAATTGATAAATACACATATTGATAAATAAATAAATTGATAAATAAACAAATTGACCAATAAATAAATTGACAAACAAATATATAAAGACAAATAATTAAATGGATGAATAAACAAATAAATGTTTACATAAATGGTGATACAAACAAAGAAAGAATCAAACACAAGGAATATAGATTTTGCAATAAATATATAACAATGAAAAATAGATAAACAGATAGATAAATAAAAAAAACAAATAGATGAACAGATAAATAAATAAACAAACAAATAGATAAATAAATAAACAAATAGAAAAGTAGATGAACAAATAAATAAATAAACAAACAAATAGATAAATAAATAAACAAATAGATAAATAAATAACTAAACAAACAGATAAATAAATAAATAAACAAATAGATAGATAAATAAATAAACAAATAGATAAATAGATAAATAAATATCTAAACAAACATATAAATAAATAAATAAACAAATAAATAAATAAACAAACATATAAATACATAAACAAATAAATAAATAAACAAGCAAATTATCGAGCAATAGGCTATGGCTGAACTAATCAAATTGCAATAAAGGAGATGTCAAAGCTACAGACATTTTAAACATCAATATTATTACTTTCACATCTCTTGTTATTATTGACTTTATTATTAATAATAATAATTAATAATAGTAATTACCAATACTAACAACTAATAATTGTGGTTATTAATATTAATTAATAACAAAATTCCTCATATTAGTTACTAATACTAACAATTAAACAATTACTAATATTAATTGTGAATATCTAATGATCATTAATATTAATTATTAATACAATTTATTGAATAATTATATTTGTTAATATTAATTAATAATGTTAGGTATTGATAATAATAAATAATAATAGTTACTAATAATATGTTTTAATATTACTATTGTTCCTGTTTTATCAATAGTATTACAATATTTATTCAAATTATTACTATCAATAGCAATATTATTATTGTTAGTTCTATTATATCAGGGTGGTTTTCATAAAAGTATTGTTACTAATATATTATTTCGCTAATATTATTGTTAATACATTACTACTTTTATTATTATTGTTATCATTACAATCTTCAACCTAATATTGACTTTTTTCCTCATTATTAACTTTATTTCAGTAGTAACAACCTTAAGACATTATTATCAACTTTATTTCATTATTATTAACCTTATTTCATCATTACTGTCATAAGCCTAACAGATGAATTTGATTACTAAGGTGTCTTTTGATTAACTCAGCAGTTCTGATTCTTTAGACGAGTTGTTTTCCCTGAAATAAACAGGAAGATAATTCTCCAAATCCCCTACTCAACAGGGAATTCCCCCATCGCGTGGGGGACTTTACCGATTAGTCAAAGGAGTAAAAGACAAGCTTTTGCTAAAGTTTTGGATGTTGTCAACAAATGGATTAAGCTGTTGCCGTAATTAGGTTGAGGGGAAGACCTGAACTGATATGGACTGAAATGAACTGATTTTGAACTGAGCTAATCACAGCGAATGACAGCTGATGGAAACTATTGAACTTTAGATACTATTTTAAATGCACTGAATTAAGCCTAGCTTAACTTGAGTGAAATCAAATTTCAAGGATCATTGTTATTAATTTGTTTTGTTATACTCACTTGAACTGAACATGGACTGGATCGACAGTGGCACAAGTGAGGTAACACACATTCAAATAACATAGAATTTACCTCATTTGTGGTATTATCGATTCATGTATTAAACTAGAATTAAATTGTTTTAAATAGCTGAGCATAACCAAACAAATACAACTGAACTGAAATAAGCTAACACAGATGAACCGAACCGAAATTAAAATGGCTGCACTGAAAAATAAATTCCAATTAAAACTTCGCATTACATTCAAAGGCTGTTTATGAAATTTTGAGCCTAGAACCAATTTATTAAGGAAGTCTCCCCTCAACTTTTCCTCCCTGCAGGGGAAACCTTCCCATAAAATCATGGTCGTTTTCAATGCTATGTTTTATGTATTTAGTCTTTATGGTAAAGCATTGAGGAAGAAACTCTTCCCATAAAATAAGAGCTGTTTTAGCACTAACTTTTATGTGTTTTAGTTCTTATAGTAGATGACTTGGGGGTGATCTCGTCCCATAAAAAGGCTGTTTTCAAGTATAATTTTTAGTATTTTTTTATGTTTGTTCAATATTTTAGTATCTTAGTATTTTTTAGTATTTTGTTCTTATGACATCAATCTATGAAAGGGGTTTTTGTCTTGTAATATAAAGGTTGTTTTGAATACTATTTCTTATATGGATCGACAATAGCACATGTGAGGTAACCCACGTTAAAATGACATAAAGCTTGGCTCATTTGTGCTATTTAGTCGATCCATATCTTACTATATACTGTATATATTAGAATACGATTTAGTAATTTCTGTCATTTCATTTTATTTTATTCTTGTCATTGTTTTGATAAACATGGTTATTGCATTGCCATATGCGATATGTTTTAAACTTACGAAACAGTTTGATGTAAAGAAATGATATTTTTTCGTCAATGTTTTTTTCTCAAGAGATTGCATAGTTATGTTCGTTTGCTGGTTTGTTCACCCATTACAAAATGCAATTACGGACAGTGTTTGTAAATGCCGACACCCTAAGCTTAACTCTATGCAGTTGGATTTAGTGCATCAGAATTAGCATTAGGGTGTCTGTAATTACAAGGAAAGTCAGTAACCATGCAACGTAATTGCATATCTTGATATACATTTAACAATAATAAATTTAATAAATATTTTGATACATTCGCTTTTCCATTTGTAAATATTTGTAAATATTTGTAAATATTAAACAGAAGAGAAAAAACCGTTAAAATTTGAACTTTTTTTTTATGTTCTGACCATTTTTTTTATCTTAGATGCGAGCGTCGTTTGGAGCCTAATACATTTACAGTATCTATTCATACGAAGATTTCAAAAAAGTTTTTCAAATTAAAAATGTCTAGAAAAATTAAATAAGTAACACACTTGCTGAGTGGGTACGCACTTATGGTGTAGTGGTTATCACGTCTGCTTTACACGCAGAAGGTCCCAGGTTCGAGCCCTGGTAAGTGCAGTATTTTTATTTACAGGTCTTTATTTTATTACAAATAAATAAGTCTGTATGTTGAAGATTGAATAAATGATTACGTTCGTCGATTCATCCATTAGTAGTCGATGGCCATTGACCGCAATCAATCCATCAAGATAAGTTTTTAAATAATTTTTATTTCAAAAAATGTAAATACGTGACGTCACATTTTTAAATCAAATAAATAAATAAGCCAAAAAATGAACCATTAAGTAAATAAATAAGCAAAAAAGAAAGCCATTAAATAAATAAATAAGCAAAAAGTAAGCCATTAAATAAATAAATAAGCAAAAAGTAAGCCATTAAATAAATAAATAAGATGGCTATCGGCTGCTACACCATGAACCATCGAACGCAGTTCGTGTCATCGACCGCACTTTTTCTTGATTCAATCAATGTTTTTGTCCTTCGATTTTTTTATAACATTGTGTCATTGTGATTGAATCACAAAAAGGTGATTGAATCAAGAAGAAGTGCGGTCGATATTACGTTATAGGCCTACTGTGTAATCTAGTTTAATGTTATAACAACAAACATGAATAAATTCTACGCATTGAAATCTGAATTTGTGTAATTGTCGAACACAATTCTATATTTTATAATTTTATTCAAATATATGTCCTGTTTGAAGAGTTATAATAGTAGTCCTCTTGCATTTGTTTCAAATAAAATTGTCTCTAAGCAGTCAAATAAAAACCTTGGTTATCCATGAATTTGATGAAAAATTGTCAGACTCCACAAGCTCGTATGGTTTTTGGCACAAAGTCCTTATGGAATTTCACCTTAAAATTTCCTGTTCCTTTCCTTTGAAGGTGCAAATGATATATTTTGTGTTTGTGTTGTGTACACAAATAAATACAGGCATAAACAATTCATTGAGAACTTGAACGAAGCTAAATTTTCTTAAAATCGTATATGCTAAGCACACCCCGGCTTGAAGGAAGCGCCATTTAATGGTTGCATATCCTTAGTGTACACAGCACATGATGTGGGAATTGATGATGAGAATGATAAGCTCTTTGTGAGCTGTTACAACTGACGCATTAATATATTTTTTTAAGTACTTGTTAAGTATTTTATGTTTAAGTAAAAAATCAATATTATTCCCACTATAATTTTTATAAAAACTAAAAACTAAAAACATATCTTTTAAAACATATTTTTGGCAGTTATTTCATCAGTGACACAGTACAAATAAAAACAAACTTTCACATTTCAGGAATTAATAAAAACAACTAAGGAAACAATTTTGTCTGGTACACCTAAATACAGCGATACACAAAAAAACGTTATTACTAGAAACAAGTAGAATAGTTGTAAGTTGACTTAGATAATATAAGTTTTATGTAGTGTGATTGTTATTTTTATGAATTAGTTTAAGTGTTTTTTCATGGTACTGTTTTATGAAATAGCGGAAAAGCTGTCAAGGTTGTAATTTTGTTTGTTGAAATTAAATGTATTAAAATTATTGATTAGAACGGATTCAATTAGTCTGCGAGTGTGGGTATTCTTTTCTTTGTGTATTGTTTGCATTTTATTTGTAATATCTATGGAGTGTTGAGTGTCGACTTTATGTTTGACGATGGCGTTGTTGGTGTCCATGTTTCTCAGGGCATAATTGTGTTGGTATTTTCTGCGTGTAAAATCTACTGTTTCTCCAATGTATATTTGATTACAATTATTACATGGTATTTTATATATGACAGGGATTTCTTCATTTGAATCTGGTAATTTGGTTGTGAATGTTGATTTGATGGAATTATTATATTTTCTGACAATTTTGATGTTATTTATTTTGCAGAAGTGTTCTAGGTGGTTGATTTTAATGTTGGGACATACCAATATTTTAAGTGACTCTATTGAAATGGATCTATTTATGATTTAGAAGATAAGTTTTTAGTTTTTAGTTTTATAAAAATTATAGTGGGAATAATATTTGATGTGTAATCGTATGTTACGTTTTTATTGTAACTTTCAATAATACTTGTATGATATTTATAATATTTAAACTATTTAAACTATTAATAATATGTATAATATTTAAACTATTTAAACTATTTATAATGTTTAAACTATTTAAACTATTTATAATGTTTAAACTATTTATAATGTTTAAACTATTTATAATGTTTAAACTATTTAAACTAATTATAATGTTTAAACTATTTATAATATGTATAATATTTAAACTATGTATAATATTTATAATATTTAAACTATTTAAATTATTTATAATATTCATAACATTTAAACTATTTAAACTATTTATAATATTTATAATATTTAAACTATTTAAACTCTTTATAAGGTTTAAACTATTTATAATATTTATAATATTTCATTTGTTGTCAACTCAAAATATAAAAACCTAAATGGTCTTTCTTTTAAATAACAGTTCGAGAAAAATATTGAAAACTTTATTGAGCAAAAACAATCAGTTTTTTTATTTATTAAAATTTAACTTTGTTTCGAAAAATCTTTTTCAATATTAATCTAAAAACTTCCGCTTTTGTTTTTGGACTAGAATGTAAATTGATTTTGATTTTGATTTTAAAAACTGTTGATGGAGAAACGCTATTAAAGCTAAAAGAAATTTTGTTCCTCAGTTGTAATTTAAAATATAAATAATAATAATAAATATTACAATAATAATTATAATAATGATAATAATAATTATAATAATAGTAAAAGTAATAAAGATTACAATAATAATTATAATAATGTTAACAATAACAAATATTACAATAATAATTATAATAATGACAAATTTTACAATAATGACTATAATAATGGTAAAAATAACAAATATTACAATAATAATTATAATAATAACAAATATTACAATAATAATTATAATAATGGTAAAAATAATAAATATTACAATTATAATTATAATAATTATAATAGTTAGAATTATAAAACAACTACATTTATTTTTAGCTATTACACAATATTTTTGTTTTACTCATCAACACACTTATTTCTCAAATGTTATCATATACAGTACTATAAAATAAGCAAACGTAAAATAAAGCTTATAAACTATAACATATATAGAAGGGTGATCCAGTTGCCCCCTATTTTTAAAGTTTTGAGTAATGAGCCTACCTTTTTTTGGTGGTGAGGTTAGTTGAGAAAACAACTCAGACCAAATATAAAGAAAATCTGATAATATTTAGTGGTAGCACACTGACACCAAAGTATTTCGCAGGGCGATACAATAGGATTTTGTGATCTTGCCCCATTCAATGCCTTTTACACTCATTTTAAATCATAAATACAGTTTTAATTATTATAAACCAATCATTATCGTTTAGTTTATTTTATATTTAATACAAAATATGTTATTCAACATTTTAACCGTTTCTGGTAACACCGGTGTTACATAAATCTTTTGATTTATTCCAGCTTATGTAACACCAGCGATACAAGTCAAATTGTTTTATGTATTTGATATATTCATACAGGCAAATATTTGCCTGTATGAATATATTAAAAACAATTGTATCACTGGTGTTACAAGAAACGGTTAAAGTATTGAGCAGTAAGGTATAAGTGAAAGATATTGTTGTTTTATTTATTGTTGTTATATTGTTGGAGGTAGTCATTGCATACCGATTTTTGAGTAAGTCAAACATCGTATTTACTAAAATTGTAGGATAATGAAATAAACAGGGAAATATAATAATATATTTAAATCGATAATAAACATTTATTTGTATACCGTATACATAATTTTAAACACTTAGCAAAAATACAAAATTATTCAACATGCATTTTAATGTTGTCACTACGTTATTTTAAAACCTTCTAACATGTATACAACATCGTAGTTTGCAAACCCTTCGTCATTCTAATTATTATTGAAGCCAACATTGTATGAACATGTGACAATGTTATTCAAACATTATAATAATTTTCCCTACACATTTTTTTCTAACCAATTTATATACAATGTTATCAGAACATTTTAAAACAGCGTTGTTTCAACTAACTATTATTTAACGTTTCTGAAACGTCTATTCATAACTATTCCACAATAAACATGTACTCAACGTTTCATTAACGTCGTTTATGTAACCATTCCTCAACAAAAGTTAAATAATGGTTAGTTAGTTGAAAAAACATTGTTTTAAAACTATTCACATAGCGTTGTATTGAAGTTGGTTAGAGTAAAATTTTACGGAAAGTTAAAATGACGTTTAAATAATGTTATCAGATGTTCAAACAACGTTCAATTCAGTGATAATTCCAATGATAAAGGTGTTGTAAAATTCAGCTTTTCAATAGCGTATATATTGGGTTTTCTGCTTAGTAAACAATTCAACTCTCAAACAGTGGTTGAAACGATTTTGGTTGCCAATGGACTAGGATTAGAAACTTAAAATACTAAAATCAGGATTTTGTTGGTATATCACGTTTACTTTGATTATGGAGTGGATTACAACTATTGTCCACAACTTGTAATATATTATGTAACCTATCTTTCTTTTTTGAATTTATTAGGAAATCGCTGCAAAGTCATTCACGACCCATAAATTAGTCTTTAAACACTACTAGTTGAATTAACTCTTCAGTTAAGTACCACAAATGTTTATTAAAGGCTTTTAGAGCAGATGAAGTTATATTTGCGACAGTTATTTTATATTTAATTAAATTATCTATAAGATGAAAATTATTTAATGGTGGATTTGAGGATACAAAAGCAACTTGCCACCATGGAATGTAGTAAAAAACGACAGACTATGTGAGATTAAATATCTTGCTTAACTATTGTTCTGCAAATACTAAGTTCGTCTTCCAACGAGCCTTATATAATGCCCCAGGTCTACAAAAACCTTTAAAACTTGACATTTTATCCTTGTCACCTATGTATAATAAGTCTAATTCTACAAGCTATGTGTAGTCTCCACGAATCAAAGGTTGTTTTAAAGCAACATTGCATGAAGGCTTACCTAACAATAAGATCTTATGTAAAAATTGGCCTTGAATCTGTTTAATATTATATATTATCTGTAGTGTTCATTTGGTTAAGTTTTTCCATACAAATACATAAATCGAGATTTATTAAATATATATTGAACAAGAATGATTAAGATTCGAAATGACACTGTTAAAAAATGAATACTTGATATTACTTATTAATGATTATTTTTAATGCGTGTATTTTAAAAATTACCTCACAACGAAATATATATATGGAATTCCTGGCACTTCAGTGCTTAAGGAGTTTTTGACAGAAGGTATCAGCTAAAAAGGTACAAAATCACTAAAAAAATTATCAAAAATAAAAAAATAACAATTTAGACATTTATTCAATGTTTGTATGTCTTTATCTGGTAATAAAGTGGTAAATATATATTAAACTAGCATTCATAGACTATTTAAGCTCATTTAAATAGATTTTAATACATTCGGAAATGTTAAAAAGGTATATAAAGCCCCGGTATCACCAACAATTCAAAATTACCCTGTAATAATCTTTGATGTCGATTTGCTACATCTAAACATTATCCGATGTTGTTTAAACTTCTTATGAATGTTGAAACGTTTTAACATTAATGACAAAAGAGTTTGTTTTTGTATTTTTTTCAGTGAATAATGTTTTTAACCTGATTCACAAACATTCCCATTTGCAAGCTCTTTTTCTAATTTAATTTTATTAATGATTTAATTTTTATAAAAAAAAAAAAATTTCTTATTCAATTATTTATTTTTTATAACAAATCATATTTTTATTCAAAAATACATTTTTTGTAAAAAAAATAGTTTCTTAATCAAACAATTTCAAGTGAAGACTATTTGAGGAAAAAAGAAAAAAGAATTTCTAAATATAAATTGAATTTTGAATAAAATTCAAAATTTGTAATATCGTTTTGAATTAAAATAAAAAATATTTAATTACTTTCCCTGCAGAAATACTTTCATTAACATTTTTTAGGCGTTTCATAATTACGATTAAATTGATTTTTTTGAAAAATCTTTCACAAAAGAGAATGTTATCATTGATTGATAATAAAATGCACAACATAAAAAATGCAAATCCAAGAAATTTAGAAAAGAATGTAAATGAAAAACGTGAAAAACACAAAAGTTAAAATGATTGATTTTGAGCTTCGGTGCTTTCAGGATATTATCGCTCTAAGGAATATTGTGTTGCTTGAATTTTATCTCCATTTAAAAAGATGTTTTCACATCAACAAGCTTCACATGAATTGAAAGGTCATATACTAATATATATATATATATATATATATGTATATAGAAATTATATTCACGAGGAAAATGAAAAAGGTGATGGAACCAACGTTTCGTCTTTTTATTAGACTTGATGAACTCGAATGATTATTATGCTAGAAATATATTGGAATACATCATGATCAAAGTTTCATTTGATAACAATTTTAACCTGAGTTTTGGTATATATAACATTGATAATATAGCTGAAAACTTTATTGCTAGATATTTCAAACTTAAGGAATTGTCATATTGAATTAGGCTAATTTGATATTTCTATAACGTTCTTTTATTTTGTTTTAAAATTGTACGAATTCCATTTTTGTAATTTATCTTTTTGTAATATATTGAAATTGTTTTATTTTGCACTATTAATATTAACCATTTTGAATTTTTGGTTATTTTACACTTTGAAAAAGTTATGTTTTATAATAATTTTTTTATAAATTTCAGCACATTGTGTAACTTGGCAAAGAGTTCAACCATATCTATATAATTGTAAAGATATTTCGTGTTCTAACATTTTCATGTTTTATTCAAATGTTTGTTATAATTTTATAATAAACATATTCAAAACTTCCTTATTTTTAAAAATCTAATAATTACATTCAATGAAAATAATAATATTTATTATAAAATCAAATAAATTTTTCAATGAAAGTTTATTTATAATTTTTCTACAAACTTCTATTTCCAAGATTTAATTTATAAAATTATAATGTTGTTTACATTGTGGCAACATTATAAAAAACAGTATTTGAACAGAATAAAGTTAATTGAAAAGTTGTATTGAAACTAAATAAACTTTATCGTAATCGATCAGTTGCCAGAATTGCTAGAAATTCTGGCAACTCAATAATGTATGCACTGATTGAGGAATTTCAATGCTGGTCTTTTGTTTGATTACATCTAACAAAAATGTTGAATAATTTTATAATATTTCACGTTTTTATATTTTGTAAATAATATAAAATTGGTCAATAAATGATAACATTTAAGCAATAATAAAATAGTTCAAAAAACTTTAAAATTAAGTTAAAACTAATAAATTTTGTATAAATTTTTACGCGTTACAGAAGACCTATTTACCACAAATCTGTTTATACACATATGTATATATAATTACTCTATGAATGTCAACAGAATGTTTCAACCGAGATAGGAAGTGTTTTATAAAATTTTAACCGTTAGGGACGTATCCAGATCAATATATATAGTATTGCTTCCGCACCCTTTGGTATAACATCAAAGCATTGCCAGAATGGACCAACAATTCGGCACAAATCCTGGTTACGATTAAAGGCCTGTTCTCAACCGACTTTTTTCCGCATCGAATCTCTTTTCAATGTATTGTCTACGAGCTTTAAAAAAATCGGTGTACCGAACGTATCACGTTTTCAAATCTTATTCACAACGAGTTAAAAACACATGATTATTCGCCACAATTTCAGTACATTTTAGTACTAATCAACGTTTGAATCAAAA
>JARUHE010322034.1:0-19756 GCA_031471125.1 Archaeomysis grebnitzkii | reverse complement strand
GTATATTATAGATTATATCAGTATACTGCATATAGGTTAGAGTGGCAAGTATCTGGGCTTCATTGAAAGTTCGGGTGACTAATAAGTAAATAAATAAATAATTTATTTATGTGCTACAGTGCCTGAACGATGCTAAAGCTCTTCCTGGAAATCTATTTACCCAATATTTGTAAATATTTTTGTTGATGTTGGTTACACAATGTTGAGAAAAGTGGGGTCATTATTGATTCGAAAACAACAACAACAACAACATAATATCATTATTGATTGGGGTTTTAATGTTGCTAGCTGAACAAATAATTCAATGACAATTATAGGTCAAGTGCATTTAGATCAAATAAGATTCCAGAGTAGTTTTTTGTTTAATTTTAGATTAAAATTCAAATTCTAGATTTTTTGTCTATTTATCATTGATAATGTGATAACAATGTCCCTTTTCTCGCATTTAAAATTTTGTATCGTGTCGAAACATTTATTAAGGAAGAATTAAAAATACAGAGATGGATTAATCTTTGCAAATACTTAATAATTATAATTAATTTGAAATGTGTACATTTTTCTTCCAACATTTTATAATTAAGTTCTACGAAAGTTTTTCTTATTGGACCAACTTTTGAAAATTGATCTGTTCCCAGTCGGAAATTATCGTCCTATTGATGTTAAACCAGAGGCGTTGGTCGTTTTAACGTTGATACGACGATAATTTCCGACTGGGTTCTTACTAATTTAAGATAAGAGTAGATGGGATTAATGACTAACATTAGATGAAATAAGTAAGTTAATATTTAATTTAATTCTTCATCAAGTTTGTTCCTTCTTTGACGTAAATTATACATGCAAGCAGTTCCCATTTTCTGACAAACATCTTTTAAGAAATTTTGGTTTTTACAAAGAAAGGTTCGTAAAGTTTTTGATTTAGATTATTGGCGCGAAATGTGATTTCTTTTTTGATTAAAGTTAAAGCCTTGACTTTGTATTGTTGAGAGTTTTTCAATGATGCAATTTTTGTAACAAATTATTTGATTTTATGAGAACTTTGAGATCAATTGTTCAATATAAACCGACCGGTCTTCATTCCTTCTTTCCTTTTGTAGAAATGATCCTCAATAAAGTAGTTGTTGCTCGGTCATAGTTGTTCCATTCTCTTCCTGTTTGCTATTCATGTCTTTGTCTATAAATAAATTGGCTCAAATTTAAATTCTAAAGTTACAGTATCACTAATGTTGTAACCTCCACAATGATGATACAAATTAAAACTTACATTTCCAATCCTAAAATATTTTCGTATATATTTAACCATTTTGTTCAATTAATCATTTAGTTTTAGCAGAATTTTTTAGTCTTTTGAATCCCCTTTATGAAGTAGTTGATATTTTTTTTAAGTAGTACTTTTATTACATTTCAAGGAATTGCATCAGATTTAAAGGTTTAATAAATTTCCAAACTTAATTGATTAATGTTTGAAATGATTGTTTGTGCAGTATATGTGGTAGCTTAATAATTGTTAAATGTTATTTTGCTAGGTTTATGAAGATCATTCAATGCTTTCTCTGTTGTGCCAAATCGTTTAAACATGATCTTATGTATATTCGTACAATGAATATGAAGGCAAGAGACTGAAAATAAAAAGAACAACTTAGTATTTCAAGTTTCCCTTTATTGTGATTCTATTTAGAGAATCTAAATATTTAGATCATCCATGAAAAGCTTCATCCAAAAGTTGTTTAATATATTTTTTAGTAATGAGTTAGAAGAAAATTTTTCATCTCTAATAAATTCATCGAAACGAACAAACTTTAGTGTTATAGAGCGAGCATGAATTTTCTAGATGTTGGTCACCTCTAACATAATGAAGATGTGCATCGAAAGTAGTTCCCTTTCCCAATTAATTTGAAGTAACAAAAAAGTTTACTTTTAGCATGTGACATTATCTATTGCACTTGGTTACATTTTGTTTAGTTTAAAGTCTTCCCATTAATTGGATATAAAAGTACCTTCAATAATATGTTACCCAAGAGATAGAACTGTTGTTATTTTACTCATTTGAAACGGCTTGTACAATTGTTTTTTATTTTAATTGACATTAAATTACGAAGAAGTTTTTGTTTAATTGTTTCTAATCTACGTAAAATTTTTGATTAAGTTATTGGTTCAATATTTAAGTAAAAAAACAATAATTGATAATTAGATATTGAATGTTTAGATACAAAAATAATGATATTATTAATTAGTAAGATGATTCATAATTTTTGCAAATCATGATATAATTAGATTTTGACAAATTAGTCAACATTAAATAATAAAAATGGAATTAAATACATTTCATGAAAAATATAAAAACAGTTCTATCTCCAATTAAAACCTTATGTTGAATATTTATTTACTAATTATTATTTTTAATATTGCCTGTGCATTCACCATTTTCATTTTGTAATGTTTATGTATTTTGATTAGAACATTTCTCAACAAACATTTTTAGTTGGCTTTATATTTATTTTCAATTTTGTAAATATATTTTTTTGTATAATTTATGCTTATTTTTATTTTTTTTTAATTCTGATTGGTTATTGGTGGTGACGGTGCTTTATAGCAGAAAGTACCTCCTGCATCCTCGCGCCCTTCTCCTGCCTTCGCTCCTCTTGTAAGATCCTACTCTTCCCTCAACGGGTCAGTCGCGACCGGTCGGTCGTACCGCCAAAAATGCATCCCCAGCAGCCGTGACCTTTCGGTAGGTCAGATGCAGAGGGGGCAACCCCCCTCAAGGATGGGGGGTCCCCGTGGGTCCGTTTCCGACCATCTCGGTCCCAGGGGGTCCGTCTCCGACAGGTTCGGTCCCCGTGGCAGTCTCCGCGACACGGGCTACCACTCGTCCTCTTCTTCACTGGGCCATTGGTCGTTGCAGAAAAAAGATGCCGCGGCTGCACTGTCCGCCCATCACCTGCTCAAGCACTCGATGACGCAGACGTCGCCCGCTCCCTCGCCCAGACCCACCCGACGTGCCTCCCACGCCCACGCCCCACCCTCCTCCGACCACTACCAACACCCGCACAGGGGGCCGGCCTCCCTTTCCTGTGCCCACCACCACCACCACGACACCAATGGGGACGTCGGCGTTGCGGGCTCTAGAAGGGTCCGCAGGGCATCGCAGTCTTCTCAGGGGTCGTCATTGTCTTACACGAGACAGAATCGAGTAAGTTGCCAAAGAATTGATTAAGTCGTAGACCAGTTTGCTCCGATTAAAATCCGATGATAAAACATTTGCATTTCCTCCCAATATCAGAATAATATTTCTTTTTTAGTTTGCTGGTTTAACAAAGTTTGTGAATTTGGTTCTTATTTCAATGGAAAATTTAATATTTTTGGCATTGCATGAAAAATATTGATAATTTTTAAGCACATTTTTTTATATTAATTAAACTATCTGAATCCAAAGTGGAATTTTTGTTTCTGCAAATGCACATAAAATTAAGTTTTATGTTAGACAAAATGTTTAATATGGAAGAAAACAGTTTATATTTTTTTAACATTAGTTTTACAGTGCTAAGAATATTTCAATTATTGTTATAAGGTTTAAGGTCAGGTCAGAGGGTCAGTCAAAAAAATTGTTCTAAGTAGAAAATTAAAATTTAGTTTTAAATATATTGACTTATGAAAAATTAAAAGATTTCACCTTTTAACAAAGTGAAATACTATTTGCAGGAATCTGGTAGATCATCCGACAGCTCCATCTCCCAAAGCCGAACTTCCTTGGAAAGTTCCAGCTACAGGTTGCTCGAGTCACCTCGGAATGGAGGCCAACCGAGGGGGTCACGCCGCGCTTCCTCCAGAAGCGACTCCAAACACAGATGTCCCGAGGAACTCTCCTCTCCGAGGTCACCTCCCGAGTCCAACACCGGCTCGTGCCACTCTTCTCCGACCCACCACCACGTGTCCCCTTCCACTCCGGTGATGCACCGAGGACACAAGAGCAGCAAACACCAACAAGGCTTTCAGGATGCATCTCACTCCCACATAACAAAGCAACACAGTTTCGATGTCTCCAATTACCCCAAAAAGTCCGGCATCTCCGAAAAGCCGAGGGAAATGGCACTCTCACGTAGTTACAGTTTCATGTCACGTCCTCGTTACCATGACGACGATGCCATGCACGAACGCTTCTTGGTTGGTGGAATGAGGTCTGTGGAGTCGACCCCTCAACCAAGGAGGAAGTACAAGGGTCTCGATGCTGTACCCGGCAGTCCAGATTCGGTTGGATCGCCCACCTATGCGAATCACAGGCAACGTTCCGACAACTCCGGTCTGGAAGTTCTGGTGACTCCGATGATGCACCGCAAACAAAGGTCTCTGGAAACCGGGGGAAAGACCAAGTACAAGATGGACATCCGTCAAAGCAGTAGTGCCCACACGAGGTTCATCGCCTCCGATTCTAGTCCGAGTCCTCCAATAACTCACCGAGAATTTACTCCTTTCAATTTTGAATCTCCGAAATGTCCCGATAGCGGCACATCCACACTCACCGACAAAGACACCCGATCTCAATACGGAAGAGGATCCGCCGACAGCTCTCCCCACTCGCAGGTCGATTCTGGGCTGGTTTCTGGGACCACTGGGAGTAGAGGAAGCGTGGACAGCACCTCTCGAAAGACGGGCAGCGACTCGAGACAGACGACTCTGGATCACGACGTGTCCCTCGGAAGAACCTCCCGTAGCAGCACCGACAAGGAGAGCAGCACGGGTCGTAAATGCAACCACAGAAGGCACCATCATTGCAGCAAACACCGCACCGCCAACAGCTCGACCGCTACTCCGATGACCGACAGCGATCGAAGCGACACGTTGCACAGCAGTAGCAGTTCTCAACAGTTGATCAACACACCAAGCAACTCAAGTCAAAAGCATAACTCTAGCTCCGGCAGTAGCAGTACAGCTGCCAATCAATCTAGTCCTAATAATAGTTGTAGTAATAAGCAATCGAGTCCAAATAATTGTGGCGGCAGAAAAGCGAAAAGTCCGAGCATCAGCCCGGCTGTGAACGAACACGTGGTGAGCAGCATGAACGTACCTCAATTGAACACACCAAAACTGTCAAACAGTGAGAAATCTGATTCAAAAAGTGACAAAAAATTGGAGGTGCCGTCCGCTAAACATGATGGATGTAGTCCACACCATGACATGACACATCTCTATTCCAACATAGATTATATTTATGATCAACCTCTGTATCAGTACATCATGGAACAAGCTAAACTTTCAGGTGAATTATATCACGTTTTTTAATTGGGAGTTAGAGATGTTACTTTTAGTTGTCAAGCTTGAAAGTTTTTTGATTAGGCACATCAATACTGATTAATAATGCTAAGCAATTTCATATTAAAAAATTGCTTTCTTTTAGTGGTTTAAGAATAGTTGACATTTTATAATTTTAAATAAACATACATTTTAAATGAAAATAATCATTTAAAATAAGAAATAAAGTTGAAATGAAAAACAAATTTGAAATAAATATTGACAAATGTCTTGCTATTCATAATTAAAAATAAAAATAAATCTTGCTATTCCAGGTTATCGTTTCGGAGATCCTCTTTACGAAGACGGAGACTCGTTGCAAAGCGACGATTCAGGAGGAGGACACGACGACAGCGACGAATTTGCGGACGACGAAGGAATGTCAAACGCTGATTCATCCTCACAAGTGAGCAACATTTTTTCTGTTATCTTATTCAAAAAGTTGTAAATATTTTATTATCTTATTCAAAAAAAATGTAAAACTTTATTATTTTATTTGAAAAAATGTAAAAACTTGATTATTTTAGTGAAAAAATTATAAATATTTTATTATTTTTATTTCAATTAATTTTTTTTAGTATTTTCACACAACTAACAATTTTTTTTGAAAAAGTCTAAAAAAATGATGTCTATTTTCAGGAATTCTTGGATGATGGAAGTTATTTGGCAGATGATGAAACTTACACTCAGCTTTTTAAGCCGCAGTTCAGGAAGAAAGATAGTAAGAATTTAATTATTCATTTATCTAATTATTTATCTATGCAGTCATTTATTTAATTATTTATTTATGCATTCATTTATTAAATTATTTATTTATGCATTCATTTATTTATATTCAGGATTTATTTATTTATTTATATTCAGGATTTATGTATTTATTTATTTATATTCAGGATTTTTTATTTATAAATTATCTTACAAATTTAGATATGTTTTTTATTTGCAAATTATTATTTTGAAACTCAAATAACGTTTCTTAGAAGGGACAAGTACAGAGAATGTACAACCATTTTTCCGTTTCAAATTTGATGCTTTGATAATAATTGGAATTAAAATTCTTCTCCTTCATTCAGTTGAATTATACCATTACTATTATTAAATTATTATTATTATTTATTATTATTATTTATTATTATTATTATTACTATTACTAGTGTTAAACCATTACTGCTTTTCAAGTATTTATTTATATGGACTAAAATACATAAAAACCAACATAAAAGACACTTATTGTATGGTTGTAGATCTACCTTTCATTCACTAATGTGTTGATACAATCATTGCAGATCAAGGCAAAGAACCAAACGATGGTCCTGATAGCAAACTAAGCTCCAATCAGCTGAACATCATATCCGCCGCCTTAAATTCAACGCATCTGAATCGATCAACACGAAGCTCGAGTCCGCACGCAGCTCCCGGCCCCGTCCCCACCGACGTCCAACACGCGTCTCTGAAGAGGTGGACGAAGGACCACTTGAATCACCAGCCGGTCTATTCCCCGATCATGGAGAGAAGTGAGGTAGGATTCACAAAAAAATATTTAAGGTTGATATGTGAAGCGGGGCAGAGATTGGTTAAATTCGATTAGACGTGCTGTATAAAAGCCCCAAATATTATATTAATATTGAATCAAGCGACTCTTTTCTTTAATGTTTTTATTGAGAGATAAAAGTTTAGTTTTATAAATTGATGTTGATTGTTGGTTTTTCGAATGTTTAGAATTATCATTTAAAATCTGTATTCGAAATAGAAAAATATTTATTATATACAATCTACATTTATAAATTTTTGATAGCAATATTTTTTGAACAAAACTGTTTTTTGTGCATTAACACTGAACTCTACAGTGATGTATGTATATATGGCTAATTAAACATTTTAAACTACACTGGAAACAAAAAGCTGGTTCAAACTATTAGAAATAACTTGATGTGAGAAAACAAATATTATAAAAATCAAATGTTTTAATATTGTGCTTTTGAAATCTAAAAAACTTAAACAATAGAATAAACACTGGTATCCATTCTATGATATAAGAATGGTACTGAAAATAAACACATGAGACCCTCCATATACTAAATAACACAAATTTTATTGACAGGCCGGAAGTCGTAGTGCAAACGATTCTGGAAATGTTCATCTTGGCTACAGACCTCTGTCAATATCGATTCCTAACATGGTTGATTCCGGTCTCGCTTCCAATTCTGTGACAGGGTCGTTGCATCGACCGTCTCAGGTAATTTTGACGACTCATAATTTGTAAATTTTTCGACTGTTCATCAATTCTCCAATGTGGGGTTCTGAATCGTTCGTTGGTGTTTCAGCCGATGATGCTGAAGTCCTATTTGCTGTCTTTCGAGATATTTTATATTTATCGAGCATTCCGTTGGGTAAATGTTCTATATAGGTTTTAATTTTTCCGTCGTCGTCGGCGTTGTCATCTTCGTTGTCGTCGTTGTCTGCACCTGAAAATCAATTATTGTTAAACAACTTTATTTTAAGAGTTACAGAGTTTATAATAAATTTAAACATTTTCATTCAACACAAACATAAGCAACATGTTAGGGATATTATAATCTAGTTTTCATATAAGGTCCACTTTAAATAGTTTTGGTGATTTTTTAGTTATACATATGTTTAAGAATATTTTAAATGTAAGTTTAGATGAAATGGTTTAAAATAAAAATTTGTTGAATTCAGACACTTGTTCAGATTTTGATGATCGGTCCTATTTTTTGTGAATTTCTTTATTTTTTAGCTGACATTTGTAGTTCTAATGATGAATAAACATATAATAATAATAATAATAATAATAAAAATATACATTCCACAACTCTGTAATCTGGAGTAAAAAAGTTGAAGGGAAATTTTTTACCTTCTCTTCATCATGTACTCTCAAGCAGTGTTTATTTTACTCTTTTTGTCAGGTTTAATATGGGTTTTATTTTTAGGAGAAATGAAATTATAAAATTGCAGAAATGATTTCATTTTTTCCCACAGAATCAAATGTCCTTTTCTTCCATGAAGAAACCACCATCAGAGAACGATTTTGACAGGCTCAGCACCAATGATGGACAGACTCCAAATATTATGGAGAAATATGCTCAAGAAAATCTGAACGTCCACACGAGAGGTTTGCTCCGCAAGAAAGTTCCCGTTGTCGACATGATCTCTTGGACTAAGGTTCGTATTTTTGTTGCTTCCCTTTAACAATGAATAAACTTTTAAAGTTTAATTACATCCATGGTTTAATGTGTGACATATGGTTTAGTTACATCTATGGTTTAATATTAAACTTATGGTTTAATATTAAACTTATGGTTTAATATTAAACTTGTGGTTTAATATTAAACTTGTGGTTTAATATTAAACTTATGGTTTAATATTAAACTTATGGTTTAATATTAAATTTATGGTTTAATGTTGCTTCAGATGTTCATATCATTTTATTTTGGGCAATAATATTTCTTTCATAGTTTTATCTTTCCATAGTTCTTATACTTCATAAATTGTATTTAGCTGGCTTATACATATATTTTATATATAATTATATATAGAATTTGTTAAAATTGTATGTTTTTCATCTATATAGTTTCAATGTTTATAAATATTTCCATTCAATTAAAATATAAATTTCTATGGGATTAATCATTATGCATGCAAATTTTGATACATCACTAAATAATAACATTGCTCTTAATATATAAATAAAATATGTGCAAGTATAAATTTTCACCAAAATGATTTATTGGTCATTTCAGGATCCAATCAGAAAGCCGATGTTGGCCACACTTGACAAATCTTTGAAGAGCCAAGCATGCGAGATGTTCAAATTAGTACAAATTTATATGGGAGATCGGAAGGCTAAGGTTGGGATGTCGCTGAATGGCGTTGGCTTGGATTTGGTCAACATGTGCACCAGCACGGCTGCTCTCAGAGATGAACTTTTTGTGCAGATTTGCAGACAAACTACAGAGAATCACAACAAGTGAGTGCTCAGCTGATGATGTTGGAGCCCTTTGCCAGAATATAATTTTGCTCGGCATTATAGTTAATTATTATCCAACACACATTCTTATATTGGACTCATTACATTTACTTAGTATCCATTACATAATGGTTATTTTTTGATAAACATTGATAAGCCCCTACAAAGCTCATCCTTACTGGTTATTTAAGGCAGTATCCATTACATAATGGTTCTTTCTAATTAAGGCATGAAGTGTGAGATTTAGACAAACCATGACTGATTGTTATAATATTTGATTACAATAAGTTCAATTGATCTTCCATTGAATTACATTTGAGATTCAAAATGTTGAATTGTTTCAGAGACACACTAAGAAGAGGATGGGAGTTGCTGGCCATCTGCTTGGAGTTCTTCCCTCCCTCGGATAAGTTTGCTCCTTACCTCGAGGGTTACATTTCCCGCCACTGCGATCCCACCTGCTGCACAATGTTCCCGGAAGTGTCGAAATGGCCCATTCATATTCAGGTTGGTGACCTTCTTTCATGAAAAAGTTTATATTTTTTTATTTAATAACTTGTGTGTTTGTTAATTTTTTTGTTTAGCCAAGATAATTACTAACTTCTAAACTACCTTTCAGGTTGCTCATTATGCTGCTGTCTGTGATAAAAGATTAGAAAGAACGACACATAATTCCAAAAGACAAAGACTTAGGAAAGCAACTCTCGAAGAAATTGATCTCGCCAGATTACACATATTCAGAGCTTCCATGTTCGGAGGAACCTTAGAAGAAGTGATGGCGCTTCAAAGAGAAAGGTTCGACAAAAATATTTCTTATTTTTATTTTTACAAATACGATTTGTTGGGTACAAAAAAATTATTTTTGTTTTCTTCACTGGTAGTCTTGATGTTGCTCTCTCATGAGGACATACCTCACCACTTGAGTTATTATTATAATTATAGGTATTATACAGCACTGGAGCCAATTTATGCTATTCAGTGCTGTACCACTTGAGTTGAACTCGTCCTTTGTACCAGGAGGAATGTTATTGAAGGAAAGGAAAGGATGTAAAAATAGTTGCCAATTGGGACAGAGTGGTTAGTTTATATCCATTTGTGCAGGTTCTTGGGAAGTCTACTTTCAAGAGTGAATCTTTTCCCAGTGGCTGTTGTTGGTAATTATGTTCTGAGGTATGTGATACATTTGTGATACATGTGATACATACAATTATGTTTTGAGGTATGTGATACATTTGTGATACATGTGATACATACAATTATGTTCTGAGGTATGTGATACAAAGGCATCACATTAGTTTTCAGCCAATTTAACCGTTTTCATCCCAATGTTCCACAAATGGAACATTGAGTTTGTTAATTTTTAATGCTAATTTATAGATGAAAAGGGAGATATGTTTATTGGTATGTATTAATTAATCCGAAATGAAAAACAGACTTAATTAATACATACCAATAAAAAATATCTCGCTTTTCATCTATATGTGCTGAATATCCTCCGGGTGCAGCGCTGGGCACAGGCCCTTTATTTATATTATCAATCAATCCTTTTTCATCTATAAATTAGCATTAAAATGAACAAAATCTATGTTCCATTTGTGGAACATCGGTATAAAAAAGATTAATGTTACATTTTAAAATAAATGTTTGTGAATACAGGAAGCAAACTTGTCTCATTGTTGTGACGTTGTTTGACGTTTCAGGTATCCACATCGGAGACTACCTTGGGTGCAGACGACCTTGTCCGAGGAAGTGTTGAGGCTTCAGGGCACAAATACGGAAGGTGTCTTCAGAGTTCCTGCTGATTTTGATGAGGTGGGTTTCCATTTATTTATTTCTTTGTTTTGTTTATTTATATATATATTTATTTATATATTTGTTTTTTTATTTATGTATTTATTTATTTGTTTTGTTTATTTATATATATATTTATTTATTTATTTGTTTTTTTATTTATTTTGATTGATTTATTGTTTTTTTATATATATGTATGTATTTATTTATTTTAGTTTATTTGTTTATGTATTTATTTGTTTGTTTGTTTATATATATATATATAAATTTATTTATTTTTTATTCAAAATTATATTTTAATGCGGTCCATATTATTTTACAAACCTTAACCCTTCAGCTCACGTACATCCACCTTCCATAGGCATTACTGTCAAAATACATTTTGTTTCATTTTTATTTAAAAAATAAATTCTAGTCAGTTAATCTCTACCTTCCACAGGCAGATGAAAGTCACCTCTTGCAGGGGTTGATTACAACTGAAGATTTATAATAAATTTATTTATTTATAATTAATTAAATAATTAAATTTTATAATAAATTTATTTATTTATGATTTATAATTAATTAAATAATTCAATTTTATAATAAATTTATTTATTTATAATTTAAAATTTATAATTAATTGAATAATTCAATTTTATAATAATGATTTTGTTACAGGTTCATCATTTGAAGCAAGTGGTTGACCAGTGGGAGGTTGGTGATAATGGAGATCCTCACGTCGTCGCTGCCTTACTCAAGACTTGGTACAGAGAGCTTTATCAGCCGTTGATTCCAGATAGCCTTTATCCTTCCGCAATTGAAGCTCACAACGACCCAACTAAAGCCGTTCTGTTGGTTAATCAATTGCCAGAAATTAACCGACTGGTTCTTTCGTACCTAATTCGGTAAGTCTTAAATCATTTTCTTGTTGTTGTTGTTGTTGTTGTTGTCGTCGTCGTCGTCGTCGTTGTTGTTGATTCCACTCCATCCAAGACAGTGAGGATGGAGCACTCACATCAGGGGATCCAGTCCCCATTCCAGCAGGTTTGATCATTGACTGATGCCCCCCACCAGGTTTGTTCAGAAGGCCTCTGAGGCCAGGTCCTTTCAATAATTACTATCACACAAAAGAAAATATTTGAGATGTGAAAACATTTTGGAAAAGTAAAGTTTGATTTAAAGTTTTCAACTAAGTGGTGTGACAAAAAATGCATAAGTTAAAGAGGGATGACTTTTAGTTCCCAGTATATCTTGGTCAAAAGGATAAGTGTAGTGACATTCATGTGGTGGAGGAGGGAGGGAGAGAGAGAAAGAGAGGGCAGTGGTCTTGAATCATGCATCTTCATCTGTTGCATTCTCTCATAAAATGAAGTCCACGTCAATATGGGATACCAAATGACGATGAATTGAAATGTCAAACTATGTTGTTTTAGGCCAAATAATGTAATGTGTTTCATTTCAGATTCCTTCAATACTTCAAGCAAGAGGAGATTGTCGCCGCAACCAAGATGGACGCGAGCAACCTTGCGATGGTCATGGCACCCAACTGCCTTCGCTGCACCAGCGACGACCCGAGGGTCATGTACGAGAACACCCGCAAGGAGATGGCGTTCATCCACACCCTCATCCTGCACCTCGACACGGCGTTCATGGAGGGAATAGTTTAATGTTAACAATGTTGACCTTTCAATAAAGTGTTTTTTAACACTTCAGCCGTTTCTTGTAACACCGGTGTTACATTATCCTAATGGCTTACCCCATCGTATGGTGCATCCGTGTAACTAGTTGCCTGTATAACGAAATTAAAAACATAATTAACCTAATTTGTATCCCTGGTGCAACATAAGATGGGGTAAGCCGTTAGGATAATGTATCACCGGTGTTACAAGAAAAGGTTAACGTGTTAAATAGAAAATTTTCTAATAAGTATTTCAATTCTAAAATATGAAATGTTTTACTTACTAACTTTTCCTACAATTATTTTTCAGCCATTTAGAACATATGATTTGATGTTACTGTTAATATTGATATAAATATTTATAGGTTAAAAATATACTTTTATGGTGATTGTAGATTTTTGTACATCTGTCAACTTAATTATTGTATTTCCGAAAGTTCATTGAAAATTGCTTGGCTAATGGTTATAATGGTTAACTAGTCATTATTGAAAATTGCTTTGGCTAATGGTTATAATGGTTAACTAGTCATATAAATTCTAAATTACTTTAATAAATTGAATATCGACATAGTTGTTAAAGTCAGATTTGGTGAAATGTCAATTTTTTGACTAAATGAAAAGTACACTTTGTCTCTTGAGAATTTTTTTTTCCGGTCATTGTTACCGGTTAGACTAAATGGTTCACATTTGTTTTTAAACTTTTACTTGGGTTGATTAGATAAATAATTCAATTATTTTAGAAATCCAAATTTTCAATAAAGTCTATGCTGTGAAATGAATAAGTATTTAAATTCCTATATATCATTAGTACTCATCCGATTAAATAATGTTATAATGTACCGCTTCCTTAAAATAGATAACGAATGTTTACCTTTTCAATGTTGAAACAAAACCAATTTTCTTATATAACTATGTACAGTTTTTTATTATTGCTGAATATTTTTATTGAAAGCATTAATCTCTTCAAAATAATTAGCTATACGACCAAAAATATTTATAGATTGAAATAAAAAAATTGCAAACATTCAATCGTTTCCTCATCAACGGGTAATATTCACCTTGTAGTCCGTTTAATTAACGGGTAAAATTCTAATTGCTTATCACCTTGTCCGTTTGCTTAACGGGTAAAATTCTAAATGCTTATCACCTTGTCCGTTTATGTTTACGCTCAAACGAGGTGCCAAAAAAATATTTCTATGCAAAGTATTTTTTTATGATTGCAGATAAGAACTCGCCTTAATCAAACGGAATAATATTCCGTAAATAATAAAACTATTATTTTCCAATTGAATGTTTCTTTTTGAAATTGTTTTGTCAAGTTTCACTAAATAATAATAATAATAATAATAGATTTATATTTCTTTACTTAACTGTATAATATGATGCGATGGTCTCTTTGTAAATAGAAATGTAAAACACATTGGAGTAAATTTAAGCTCAGAGTATAAAGTTGAACTCTTTGATAATTATAATAGCTCCATTCAGCTTGCTTTAATGAAGCATGCAAGCATGAGATAAAATGTTTTCCATATATAAATAATTGTACAATACAAACGAACTTTTAACAAGCGGATCGACAATAGCACAAATGAGGTAACCCACATTCAAATAAAATAAAGCTTACCTCACTTGTGCTATTGTTGATTCACAAATGTTCCTTAATGTTAAATTTCTATGTATTGCTTGACAGCTGTGTTATTCGGACTATTTGCTTATCGCGCAATGAAGCTGCTATAGTGTGTATAATCGAACCTGTGAATGCCTACGTTATATCACTTATGATGAATCTCGTCAAAACACGAGACACATTTTATAATTTTATATTTCATGAACAAACTTAGTTTTTCATCACCTTTTATGCTCCAATATTTCATGAACAAACTTAGTTTTTCATCACTTTTTTATGCTTCAACATTTTATGAACAAACTTAGTTTTTCATTATTATTTTATGAACAAACTTAGTTTTTCATCACTTTTTTATGCTTCAACATTTTATGAACAAACTTAGTTTTTCATTATTTTATGAACAAACTTAATTTTTCATCAATTTTTTATGCTTCACTATTTTATGAACAAACTTAGTTTTTCATCACTTTTTTATGCTCCAATATTTTATGAACAAACTTAATTTTTTCAACTACTTAATAGCCTACTTATAATTTAATTGTTTTTTCATTAATTTAGAATTTAATTCACTGTACAGTGAGACTATATGTGTGCTTCGTTGTACTTTAAAATTTATTTAGAAAATAATATTTACTTTGTTAAACTTGTTTTACATTTCTTACAACATTTTATTGTTTTATTATTTATAATTGAATGCTAGAACATTTTATTATTTTATAAGTGTTTAGTTGTTTTTTTGTTTAACGATATGAAAATTATTTAAAGCAATCTCATAATAATTTGAATATTCTTAATATTGATCTTTTTTTTAAGTTCTGATATTTGATATGAATAATTTTTATTTTTTATTTATTATAATTTGCTGGCAAATTTTAATATAATGTATAAACCATTTGTCATTGCTTATCCATGACTGTACATTTGTGTACATTTGTAAATAATTGTGAAACAAATTTCTTCATCTTCTTTCTCATTTTTTGTACAGTTAATCTTAAGGCAAAATGTTTTGTACATTTCATATAAGTTATAAAAATTAACAGATTGATGCCATGTTCATGATGATCTTGGTGGTCAGTTGTAATGTTATTCAATGGTGCTTTGATTGTTGATTGAACAAATGTTTCTAGATTTTCTAGACTTTTTCTAGACTTTTCTATGAATGTTTTGCCAAAGTTTTGTTTTGCAGTTTGGTCAAATGTAACCAAAGATAAGGTTTTTGGAATTCCTTTCGTGATTGAATCATCCACCGTGGAAAAGAAACAATCGAGCACGTTTCTTCGTTAAATTTCTCCGGTCTTTGTATCAAAAATTAATTTCCATTTGTAACTACATTGCTTTCCTGAAAAATTCTTTGAGCCAAACTGTAATAATTAAACATTTTGAATCATTTGATTCGTCAGATCCAAATCTGTCAACCACAGAGGGTCAATGCATGTCGATTGTGAATAGGTTTTTGCTTTACGTTGTTCATTTTTGAATATATAAAGTTTTTGTTTGCATTGCATATAAATATATATATAAAGAGTTATATACAGAATTAAGGTTACATGGAAAAACTTTTATAATAATCTTGTATAAACATTTTGCATTTATTTATTCGAGCAAACATTGAACAATTATGAAAGTGTTCCCAATCAAAATGGTTAGAAACCTTGTGAAGAACTTTTTAAATAATTAATTATTTAAAATTGAATTTTATGTGTAATTTAAAATATCCTAAACATTAAATTCCATGGGAAAATAATTTAATACCCCCTAAACATTTAATTCCATAGGAAAATAATTAAAAATACCCTAAACATTTAATTCCATGGGAAAATAATTAAAAATACCCTAAACATTTAATTCCATGGGAAAATAATTAAAAATACCCTAAACATTTAATTCCAGGGGAAAATAATTTGAAATACCCTAAACATTTAATTCCAGGGGAAAATAATTTGAAAGTTAAGTTTTTGTTAATATTTATAAAATACTATCAACTGGTCTGGAAAATATTAAAGGGATTTATTAAACACAAAGGCTCTTCGAAAACAAATTATTAATCTTCTTTTATTTTTGTTGTGTAAATTTATAATTTTTTTTACATGTTGATATTTTGATAATATTATTTACCAAATACTTTTATTACATTACTTAGTTGTCACATATTGTATAGTAGTATTTTCTCATGTTATATAATTTTGAAATTTGTATTATAGTAAATAAACATTTACGAAAACTTTCTTTCATTAATATCAATTTCCCATAAAGTGATTGAGTTGCATAAAATCTGTTAGATAGATTGTAAAATTAAGAGAACTCTCATCTTGAATAAATGGCAACAGGTTGAATGTCCACATATAAATGGAGATACATTAAGTTTGATGTTAAACATCCTTCATGAAGCAAAGGACAATGTAGGCCTTCTGAGAACCTGATGAAGCTATTGGGTCTGGGTGACACCACATTGAATTGGAATAACATTCCACTCTGGCAACCAGCATTCAATTAGGTCCTTCATCAGAAGTGTCCATGATTGATGTATATATGTATGAGTGGCATACTCTGCCTGAATAAGACTTTGAAATCACGATTCTTGTTTAAGAGTAAGACTGGTGGAACCATCACAATAACAACCTGTTTGTCCAAACATGTTGAGGAGAGTATTCCTCAACACCCAGTGCTGAATACACTCAGGGTACAGCGATGGGCATTGGCCTGTTTATTTAAATAATCATCTAAACACTTAACATAACTGCCCTTACTGTTGGGAGCATTCTTGAAAGAATCATCAGAAGGTGTGGGCTAGACAATACATTAAACTGATTACTCATGAGTTGAATAGCTAAATCCCGAATGTCCTGATCCAGCATTAAGGTTGCTGGAATGTTATAAACTTGTGAGCCTAAGCCCTTTAGGCCAACTGGACTCTACCTAAAATAAATAAAATTAACTTATCCTGATCTGTGGGACAAGTCACAGAGCAAACATAATAGATAACAGATTCTGATGGCAGTGAGGTGCAAGACTATTCATTCTCCTGTTGCTCTCGACACCGACTTGCAGAAAACTGTTATGCGGCCAAGGTCGTGTCTCCGTGCAAAAGTTTTTTCCCCATATCACCCTACTGTAGCTTGACCACTGCTGGAATTTGTCCAACAGTCACCTGCACCAAAGCCGACAATCCTCTCTTCTGCAAGCAAAACGTGGACTAGAGTAGACAAGAAACTTGAATCATAACTGAACAGGAGTTGTGTTTTGAACTATTCATTTTTGGGGCATTAGATGATCTCCAGAGGAGGGACACTACCCTCCCAGAATAAATACGTTGTACGTACGTATGCGTACCAAATATGTCCTGGTTTGGTATTTTTGTATCCACAATATATTTAATATTTTAAATTAAAGTTGTACCAAAT
Source organism: Archaeomysis grebnitzkii (assembly GCA_031471125.1). Taxonomy (NCBI): domain Eukaryota; kingdom Metazoa; phylum Arthropoda; class Malacostraca; order Mysida; family Mysidae; genus Archaeomysis; species Archaeomysis grebnitzkii. Next base: position 2,003 of record JARUHE010322034.1, on the reverse strand, counting down.
TTTAATAATGTTCATGTCTTACCAAACATGAAAGTTGCGCATTTGATCAAACATTTTATAACTCTACAGACTAATATATAATACATAAAGATTAAATAGAAACCTAACTACAAGCTTTTAAATTTTAGGATATGTAAATTTTCATTTTAGTAATCTAAATAGCACCAAATTTTTCCTAGGATATGTGTTTGACATTATTTTGTAATGATGATTTTTTTGTGAACTTTTGAAAACGAAATTTATTTTATAGATTCTAAATTTATTTAAACAACTAAATACTGAAAATATAAAACAATTTTATATGTACCATAGTTTTATTGTTAATTTAAATATATGATAAAATGTAAACAACATTTATACAAATATATAATAAAAATTATAACATTTTATTATATATACTTATAGTTATGCAGTTTGTATTTATTATAAATCATTCAACTTTATATACAGTAATTTATTCATTAATTTTGTTGTAATAAAGTGTTAAAATATTAATGTAAGCTAATTTTTTAATGTATATCAAAATTAAGTATTTCTACAGTGAGAGTCTCCAGAATAGGAGCACATCAACCCTTTTAAAATGTGAGGACACTATCGTCAGCCTCATCCTCATCCTCATCCTCACCATCCTCAGCTGAGAACCAATCCTCACCAAAGACATGTTGGCAACAAAGCTTGTCTTCTTCAACTTGGTTTCGAAATATTTTTCTAAAAATAGACAAACAAAGCCAAGGGGAATCTCTGATGGCTTTTTCCCCATCCGAGGGGAGATTCCTCGCATCCATCTACCACCTGTTGTTGGCACTTCCTATGGCCGGGATGGCACTGAGGGTACGCAGTGCCAGGGGCAAGTGGCACTCTGCTCAGTTGTCGTTTCGATCTCTTGTTTGACACGGGTTTACTTGGTTTAGACATCATGGTTTTGTGGTGAATTGTGAGAAAACAACTTGTGGCTATTATTTTTATAAACATATTTTGGTTGGATAATTATTTCGAGATTTTGAACAGGTAATTTTATTATTTTTAATTATTTGTTACACATTGACGTGTAATAGAATTAGTTGAATAACTTAAAAAGTTGTTAACCATAACATAATAGTATCAATTATAATTATTATTACAAAAGTTTTCATTGTTGTTATATTCAATAGCGGTATTATATTATATTATTGTATCATTAGTGTTAGAATTTATATAATATATTAATGTTGTGATGTTGTTATTATAATTAATAACATTACAATAATTTGTTATTGTATCGTTTTTATTATAATTAATAATATTATAATTCTACATTTTTTTCATTATTATTAATAATATTATAACATTACAATATTGTGTTGTTAATATTTTATTAAACAACATTATAATATTATTACATTTTATTACAATCAATAGCACTATTACAGAATGTTATTTTATCATTGTTATTATAACTAATAACATTATACGGTTATTTTATCAGTGTTATTATAACTAATAACATTATACGGTTATTTTATCATTGTTATTATAATCAATAGCATAATTACATTATGTTATTGCATTGTTGTTAGTATAATAAACATCATTATAATATTATATTATTGGTAATAGAATAGTATCCTTTTTTATAACTAATATCAGGATAATATTATACCATTGCATCATTGTTATCAAAATCAATAGCATTATGATGTAGTATTAGTGTGTCATTGTTGTTATAACTAATACAATTATAACATTAAAGTATTGTATTATTATTATTATTATTATTATTATTATAATTATTTCTATTGTTATTTTTATAGTTATCATTATAATTATAATTATTATTATTATTATTATTTGTATTATTATTATTATTATTATTATTATCATTATTATTATTATTAATATTATAGTTGTTGGTATTATTATTTTGTATTAACATATCGTTGTTGTTATAGTTAATAACGTTATATTACATTATGGTATCGTTGCATTTTTTTTTCATATAACTATCTAACAAAATTTTTTAAAAA
>JARUHE010322023.1:0-11374 GCA_031471125.1 Archaeomysis grebnitzkii | reverse complement strand
TTGTTTTAGTAATTATGCATAACAAAATTAATTAATTTCTGGTCTCGACATAAAAACATATTTACGATCTACTAAATTAGTTTTTTTTTAATTAAAATAATATAAATAATATTAACAATATTAATAATATAAATAATATAAATAATATTAATAATATTAATAATATTAATAATATTAATAATATTGATTATATTAATAATATAAATAATATAAATAATATTAATAATATTAATATTATTAACAATATTAATAATATAAAAAATATAAAAAATATAAAAAATATAAATAGTATAAATAGTATACATATTATAATTAAAATAATATAAATAATTTAACATATTATAAATAGAATATTAATAATATAATTAATATAATTATAATAATATGAACAATTTAACATTATAAATAAAATATTAATAATATAAAAAATATTAATAATATAAATAATATAAATAGTATAATTAATAATAAATAGTATAACTCGTATAAAAAATATAAACAAATGTTTTAATTTTTGCATTTATTGTACACTCTCAACAATTTAATAATTTAGTTGGTTGTGTGCGTTTTTCCAACAGATCGTCAACTAGTGTTCATTCCTTCATATTTTGTCAAACATTTACCAAATATGTTTAAATGTGCGCTCGAAATATTCAGCAGCAAAGTTTTTGAATGTTTATAAGAGTGAGTGAGTGAGAAAAAGAGAAGGAGATATAAAAAAAGAGGGAAAAAGGAAAAAAGAAATAGAAAGAAAGAGAGAGAGAGAGAAAGAAAGCGAGAGAAATGAAAACAATAAAGAAAGAAATAGAAAAGGAGAGTAAAAAAAAAGAGAGAAAGGTAGTAAAAAAGATAAATAAGAGAAAAGGAAGAGACAGTGATTGCACAAAACATAAAGTCAATCTCTCCCCAACCAACCAACCAACCAACCAACCAACCTCTCCCTCCTCCGACACCAGATGCAAAGCGTCGGTCATTTGACGGCTTAATTTCTCCGTCGTTTGCATATGCATGAATGTCATGGCTCTCGAGTCACCTTCCGAATATATGAATATGAATGTTCTGCACATTTATGGATGGGCAATAGCACAAGTGAGGCAAGCTATGTTATTTGAATTTAGGTTACCTCACTTGTGCTATTGTAGATGAATATGACCATGACCGCTTGTGTTCATACATGTGATGCATGTAGTGTCTTTCAATAGTAATTCTAATGAAACAAACTGCCCTAATATGAAGTAATTTTTCATGCATATGAATGATGCATGCATGCATAAAGAGTTACTTCATATGCATATATGATCCATATGATATCTGAACTCATATTTCATACTTCATACATATGATGCACATATATATAATGTATATAATGAAATCATATTTCATACATATGATACATAAAATATATGACCTCATATTTCATACATATGATGCATATAATATGTGACTTCATATTTCATACATATCATGCATATAATATATGACGTCATATTTCATACATATCATGCATATAATATATGACGACATATTTCATACATATCATGCATATTATATGACATCATATTTCATACATATGCATATAATATGACGTCATATTTCATACATATGCATATAATATGACGTCATTTCATACATATGCATATAATATGACGTCATATTTCATACATATGCATATAATATGACGTCATATTTCTTACATATGCATATTATATGACGTCATATTTCATACATATCATACAATATGACGTCATATTTCAAACATATCATACAATATGACGTCATATTTCTTACATATCATACAATATGACGTCATATTTCTTACATATGCATATTATATGACGTCATATTTCATACATATCATACACTATGACGTCATATTTCATACATATACATATAATATGACGTCATATTTCATACATATGCATATAATATGACGTCATATTTCATACATATGCATATATGAATGTTCTTGCTAAGCGACAGGATTAACTATGACGTCGGAATGTTTCATTCGATTGATGACATTTGTGAAGAATTTTCATCCTAGTTGACATTTGCTTATTTCTTCGTTTTTTGTTTGTTTTTGTTTGTTTTTTCTTTGTTTTTTCTTTGTTTATCTTTGTTTTTTCTTTGTTTTTTGTTTGTTTTTTCTTTGTTTTTTGTTTGTTTATCTTTGTTTTTTGTTTGTTTATCTTTCTTTTTTCTTTGTTATCTTTGTTTTTTCTTTATCTTTCTTTTTTCTTTGTTTATCTTTGTTTATCTTTGTTTGTTCTTTGTTTATCTTTGTTTTTTCTTTGTTTATCTTTGTTTTTTCTTTGTTTATCTTTGTTAATCTTTGTTTATCTTTGTTTTTGTTTGTTTTTGTTGTTTATCTTTGTTTTTGTTGTTTATCTTTGTTTTTGTTGTTTATCTTTGTTTATCTTTGTTTTTGTTTGTTTTTGTTTGTTTTTGTTTGTTTTTGTTTGTTCATCTTTGTTTATCTTTGTTTTTTTTTGTTTTTTTTTCTCCTTGTTTATCTTTGTTTTTGTTTGTTTATCTTTGTTTATCTTTGTTTTTTTTTGTTTATCTTTATTTGTTTTGTTTGTTTGTTCTTTTTGTTTGTTCTTTTTGTTTGTTCTTTTTGTTTGTTCTTTTTGTTTGTTCTTTTTGTTTGTTCTTTTGTTTATTCTTCCCTTTTTTCTTGTTTATAGAAATATTTTTAGTGTTTTGTTCCTCAGCATCGAGTTAAAGCCGATTACTCAATGGTTATTGTCTGTTTGAAAAACAAAGAACGAACTAGGCGTCAGATGTTGTGTTGGTGTCCAATATACTTATGAGATGTAAAGTCAACAGCACAATATCGGCCATTTTTCAAATTGAAAAATAAGAATAATATTATTTTTTGTTGTAAATTTTATACTGTGAAAATCTACCCTAGATCTTCAACAGTGTGAAATTTACAACAAAAATAATAAATTGTAACTTTATTATTCTTATTTTCTATTTGAAAAAATGTTTAATATTGTGCTGTTGACTTTACATAGTGAAGGGGAGAGATATCATTGAAAATATCATTTGGTGCCACCAACTGCAATCTCTGATGACCACGGTATCTCAAATTGTAAATACATATTTTCTTTCCGTTCAAAGAACGTTCATTTTTTAGTTTAAATGTAATCATTACATTATTGAATGCGTCATTTTTGCTGTAAATTCTAATTACACTTTTCATATGGATCGACAATAGCACACAAGTGATGCAACCAACATTCAATTAACATGGAGCTTACCTCAACGGTGCTGTTGTGCCGGGGTTTGCCCAATATCTATATAATCACTTGTGTTATTGTCAATCTGTATGATTTTGCAAATATAAATGAAAAAAATAATACCCATGTCGGCCTCTCGTGAATTTTATTTACATTCATATTCACTAAATAATATAACAATTTTTTTGAGAAATTAATTTTATTTAAAAATTTTTTAAACACAATTTTTGACTACAATTTTAACATTTTTAAAGATATTTTTTAACTATACAATTTTAACATTTTTTAACCATACAATTTTAACATTTTTTTAAAATATTTTTTAACCATACAATGTTAACATTTTGTAAAGACATTTTTTAACCATAGAATTTTAACGTTTTTAAAGTTATTTTTGAATGTGCTTCATTCGCACCCATAGCCTGGTTCATGAGAACCAAATTGCAATTAACTAAATTTTGACTACACAATGGGACATTCCGACTTGAAAATCATGTTAGCATTTTAAATATTATCTTTGTGAAATGTTGCTGGAATTCAATTATATTGTTTTGGTACAATTTTTTAAGGTTCAAATAAATATAATTGAAGTTTTTTAAATATTTTTTTTTGTTTTTTTTTCAGGTTTGTGAACTATTTAATGTGTCGAGTCTTTAACATCTAAACAGTAAGTAGAATAAAAAAATACACGTGCGAGAGATAAAGAGAAAATATGATCTTTTTGAATAGAAAAATACAATTAGTGTGAGAATGATGTGTGTATGTATGTATATGTATATATGTATGTGTATATGTATGTGTATTTGTATGTGTATTTGTATGTGTATTTGTATGTGTATTTGTATGTGAGTGTGTATCTGTGTGTTTGTGTGTGTGTATGTGTGTGTGTATGTGTGTGTGTGTATATGTGTGTGTGTATGTGTGTGTTTGTATGTGTGTGTGTGTGTGTGTGTGTTTTTTTTTTGTTTGTTTGTTTATGCAAGTATGTATGACTTTATATTTAATTAGTATGGCCAAATTTACTCGAAACCAAAGTTATAGTGTCACATAATTATTGATATTGCAATTATTTGTCAGTTTTTGTCATTTGTGCATAGCAAATCTCTACATAGGGGTAGCAATTCCGATGTCGTTGTCGGCGGCGGTGGCGTTAGACAATGTTTTGAATACTCATATGTCATCCATATTATTAAAATTTAGTTTTATATAGGCTTGATTATTCGTTTTAATGTATTAATAGGTATTTATATTTAATTTTGTTACTTTTTATCCAACTTTTTTCATAAAATTACCTTAGAATTTTTTAACATTTCTTCTTTTTTTGGTTTGATTTATGCATCAATCATTGGATTGGAAATGAAGTATAAATAAATAGTCTACAGGGTTATTTTTTCATAAAATGATGTATCACTTTGTAACACCACTTTTGATTGACATTTATAATTGTGAAAATAAAACATTTTTTAAAGTTACTGATTGAAAGGTCGCAAGACATTTGAACCGTTCGATTTATGGGTTACTAGTATTTTTGAACGTTATTTTGTGTAAGTGATAATAGTTGGTATTAATCATCCAATCTTTATAAAATTCTTAAAAATGTTTATTATTAATATTTGAAGTCCATTAAATATAAAAAATATGAACTTTATTGCAACCAAAATGTGATTCTAAAAAATTGACAGTAAAAATATTGTTTTCTAAAAAAATATAAATAAATATTTTGAGTAATTCTACAAATGAGATTCAATGTTTTTATGAACGGATTTGTTATGTAGAATAATGGCGATGTTCAATGTTAACTTGGATGTGTTTTGAGTCCTCACCTAAATACATTAGTAGGTTACCATTGACTCAATCCATTCTTCATTCATGTCTAAGAATTCCAAACAAAAGCGAACCCTTGAGTGGATTGTCGAGAACCTTCGAGTTTAGCTTACCTAACAAAACCATTCTTAATCGTCAAATGTTTAAAGGGAAGTCCACCTCTGATGTGGAACGACAATAGCACAAGTGAGGTAAGCTCTGTAATTTCAATGTGGGTTACCTCACTTGTGCTCTGTCGATCCTTATTAAGGCTGGTCTTCAATGTTAACTCCAACGTGATTTAGTCGTTTGAAATAATATCAATATTATTAATAGTATTTATAGTATTTATAGTGTTAATATTGTTTATACTAATAATACTGTTAATAATATTGATACTATTGATACTATTAATAGTATTAATAGTATTAATAGTGTTAATGTTAACTTTCAATGCTAGTTCTAACGTGTTTTAAGGCCTTGGTGTAAAAGTTGTTTACTTAATAAAGGCTGAAAATTTCATCAACAGAACACATGACAAACATTAGTTAGCAATATTAATGTTATTATTTCTAAAAATAAATAAAGATAAAAATAATAACATTAATAATATTAATGTTATTATTTCTAAAAATCAATAAAGATAAAAATAATAACATTAATAATATTAATGTTATTATTTCTAAAATAAAGAAAGATAACAATAATAACATTAATAATATTTATGTTATTATTTCTAAAAATAAATAAAGATAAAAATAATAACATTAATAGTATTAATGTTATTATTTCTAAAAATAAAGAAAGATGAAAATAATAACATTAATATTGCTAACTAATGTTTGTCATGTGTTCTGTTGATGAAACTTTCAGTCTTTATTTAATAAACAACTTTTACACCAAGGCCTTAAAACACGTTAGAACTAGCATTGAAAGTAACCTTTATTATATTGGATCATCGTATGCTATAAAAGACAAAAACAAACATTCGTCCTTCTATGTTTCAGTATAATTTTATTTTTCAAGTTTACTCGACTTTCAATTGATTCAAATAGTATGGCTTTTATTTTTAGTCAGTTTTTAGGTTTTTTAGTTTTTTAGTTTTTTAGTTTTTTAGTTTTTTAGTTTTTTGGTATTTAGATGCAAGGATGTGTAATATCCTTGGTTGGTTGGTTGCAATTCAGTTCTATTGAACCAGGCTATGGGTGCGATTGACGCATTCACCGCCCAGTAATATCTTTAGGGTGCAGCATTTGACATAGGTCAGTGTGTTAAGTATAATAAATGAATCGACCTTTGACCTGAAGTATTGGGTGGCACGGACGAAAGTATAGGATGGCACCCTTGGACCAAAGGTTAGAGTGATGCCCTGTGACTGAAATCAACACTCGACACCTTAAGGTCAACCAACAAATTGTTTTTGTTTTCATACATCAAAATAGATTGACAAGTTAGGGTTAACAGATTTATAGTTTCCGCTCAATGATTTCAAAAGTTGGATTGACAATAGTACAAGTGAGGTAACCCACATTCAAATAACATAGAGCTTACCTCATTTGTGCTATTGTCAATCCAACTAAATGATCTAATATCAACATTTATTTCATAAGTTTGTCCTGTAAACATTGACATATTACATCGTATACGAGTTTTTATATAATTGTCTACAATTCAATATACAATGTTTGTACGAAAAAAATGTTTATTCTATTAATCCAAATATACAGAAAAGTTTTTATTGTAAAAATAAATCTAAAAAAATATAAAAGTGTCTTCAAGTTTAATGGAACGTGATGGAATTTAAAAATTTAATTCTTGTCAAACTTTCATAGTTCATTGTCATTAGGTTTTAGGAGATGGACAGGCGCTTTTTGTACACACTCACTCCTTCAATCACTGCACTCATTCACTCCTCCACTCACTGCACTCCTTCACTCACTGCACTCCTTCACTCCTTCACTCCTTCACTCATTCACTCACTGCACGTACTCTCGTGCTCACTCTTACTCAAATTCTCTCGCACTTTCACTCCGTCACTTTATTATTCTTACTAACACTCGGTTTAATTCTCTCTAACAAGATAATGTGTGAGATGGAATTTAATAATTGGAAATGATGGATGATTCAATAATTTTTAAAAGGCGGATTTTTTTCATGCGTATCCTTGCCGATTGATTGAGGATGACGTCACCGGATATCCTCTTCATGGATGTTACGGCTTCTTTGCACCTTAAAGTCAAGGACACTTTCCACAACACATTGTCTTCAAATGTTCGCTGAAAAATTGAATGCGATTTATGTTAAATGTTCCGTTTACTTTTTCACTTAATTGCCATCAAAGTACGAATTTGACTGATGCATTTAGTGAAGCATTGCATGCAGTATGGCGATACAAATGTAACTTTTTCTTGAACAATACAAAGGAAAAGTGGGTGATTGTACTTTAAAAAAATCAAGCATTGTAAAATAGGTTTTTTATTTTAATATAAAAAATAAAATAAAGTTCCATTCAAATCTTCACTTGAAAACTAATTTTGGGAATGATTGTTTAAACATTTTTTTAAATTGGGTGAAAAGTAATGGGTTTTTATTTATTAATACATTTTAAATTAAATTAAAATACTTTTTTATCTCAGTATTATTAAGCTGTGTTTGAAAAACGAGCTTCTATATGTGACCTCTGATTGTTGTTGGGGTTGTTTTTGGGACGGTGGATAATTTGTGGAATTTTGTTTTTTTCTCTCAAAATAATGAAGTATTAATTTTACAGAAAGTTTTTTTTTCAAATGAAAATAAAGAACAAACATTCTACACTGGTATCACCAATTTTTTTTATTAAATCAATATTTATTTATTAAAACATATATTTTATAAAAAACTTGAAATTCATGGTTAACCGAGACTTTTATTTGAAAGTTTAGAGAAAAGTTTATTTAAAACAAATGAAAACACAGGAGATTCTGAGGTATAATGCCTAAAGGACATTTTTGCCTAAAATTTATACTTTTTAAATAATAGACACTTTAGGAGTTTTTAGAGTTAGCTAATTTATCATCAAATTCGTGATTAACCAATTTCTTTTGGAGGTTTAGAGATATTTTTATTATAAACAAATGAAAGAAAATGGTTAATATAATAATGCGTAGCATTTACTCGTACTTATTATTAAATGCCTCGCCAGTCTGTCTATTTACAGTGCTAATAATAATAACAATTGTTATTATTGTGGGTATTTAAAAGAAAAGATTAAAATAATTTTGATAACAAAAATGACGATTAAAACGATTATAATGATTAAAATTAAATTATTTAAATTAATAAAATAATAATAACAATTGTTATAATTATTTTTTGAAATATTAAAAATAATAAAACAATTCTAATAACAAACACATTAACGACATTAAAATGATTATTAAAACTATTATGAAGATCATAATAATACAATTTAAATCAATAAAATAATAATAATGTCAATATATGACTGATGATGTATTGTAAACCAATGTTGTTTGGTTGCTTATTTAAATATAATCATTGTAAATGATGTTTCAATTATTATTAAGGCCAGACACTTGTCAGTATGAAGCATTGCTTGTGTTTGATTCATTAAAAATGCATTAAAGAACTTGTAATGTTGTTTGTGTGTTCATAATTTAAATTAAATCAAGCCAATGTGATTTGTTTGTAAATCATTTAATGGTTATTTTCAATTGGAGATGTCTTGCATAGGTTCTCTCAGATTGTCTGTGATCAAATGGGATTAGCATAACCAACTTGTAAAAATAAATTTAGGTTTATAGAATTTATTGACAATTATAATGATAATTATGGTGACATTAATGATGTTATTTATGATGATAATTATGATGATATTAATGATTAATAATGATAATTACAATAATAATTATGATGATATTAATGATGATAATTATTGTGATACTATTAATGATGATGGTTGTGGTGATCATAATAATGACAGTTCTGGCGATTATAATGATAACAGTTCAGGTAGTAATGGTATTTAGTTGTGTGCATTGCTAACACAAGGAGGTAGACACAAGGTTGGTTTGTTCAAAGTTATAATGATTTTTCTATGTGAAAATAGGGAGAGGCGACAAGAATAATGAAGAAAGATAACTAGAGAGAATGTTAGATAATTTGGATGTTTATGGAAATGAAATTAGTGATGAAGCAAAAAATGGAAAAATCTAAAAAGATAAACAACGAAGGAAGATAAAAACAATGAAAGAGAAAAAAAAAGAATTTTCCTTCTTCAATTATGATAACTTTGTTTAATTGTCTCGATTGTCAATAATGTTGAAGTGTCAACCAGAATTAGGTTTAAAATATCTGCTCGCCTATTGGTCGAAAATTGACCGTTCGAGTTTGTGTTCAGTAATGTGGTTGGTCAGTTTATTTAATATATAATTTATTGTCTTCATTATTATTGACAAACTACTCATTACTTCATTCTGTTAGTTATGAGTGCCAAAAGACTAGTTTTGGCATGCATATCAATGAGTGCCTATCATATAAACTTTACATTTGATGTCACTTTAATATTTTAATAACTAACAAATTAATAACAAAGAAGTTTGGTGCTAATGCATATTTTAGTTATCAATATTTAACACTGTTATAACAAGGAGTGTCAGTTGATTATTGTTTACTCTAAAAAAATCTCTAAAGAGTGACTAACAGGCCAATACTTTAGGCTTCCACATTGTCAACTCCAATAGTAATTCCTATGCAGCAGGCATTGCCCTGGTGCCTGATGAATAGGTTCTACACTTCGTGCTAAATAATTGATCTTTCAGGGGTCGCACTACATATCATGGAAATCCATGGAAAAACTCCACTAATGAATAATCAGATGAGTGAGCACCCATTAAACAAGCTTTACATTTGGTACCAAATAAATATTTATTAATATTATAAAACTCACTATAGGGTAACAGAAGAAAACTCTTTTAATGCTAAGCACTACATCATAAGGAGAGCCATTTTAATAAACTCTACATATGGTATCAACAGAATATCATCCCAATGTTAGGCACTACACGATAATGAGTGCCAAGTTAATACGCTCTACATATCGATCAAAAAAAGCACAATAGAGGTAAACTCTTATGTTAATGAGTTACCTCACTTGTGCTATTGTCGATCCAGATGGCGTCAAAAGAATAATCTTGCAATATTAAGCACCACACATCAATAAGTGCCAAGTTAATAAGCTCTACATAATGCATCTAGAATAGCACAATAGAGGTAAGCTCTACGTCATTTGAATATGGGTTACCTCACTTGTACCATTGTCGATCCAGATGGCATGAAAAGAATAATCTCGTAACGTTAGGCACCGCACATCAATAAGTGCCAACGCATGTGTGAATTACTCAACCTTTAGTGAATGGTTGGGAAAAAATAGATGCAGCAATTTTTCTCTTCTCCTTGACACCTTTCCTCTGCATTCAATGACGAGGAAATGGAAAATCGAAAAAAGTCTTATTGTTATCGGTTAATCAATGTTATTATTGCTCGTATTGTTAGTGTTATTAGTTTTATTTGTTGTAATAATATTATATTGTTATTGTTTATTTTAGTTATAATAATGTTATACTATTATTTTATTTTTTATAATACTGTTATTATTATTTTTTATTTTTTATTTTAGTTGTAATAATGTTATATTATTATTATGTTTATTTTTTTATTTGTTTTAATATTAAACTGTTATTATTTTTATTTTTTTGAATTAATGTTATATAATGTTATATTATTACTATTTTTTTATCGATAAATCACTATTATTGCTCATATTGTTAGTGTTACTATTTTAACTTTTTGCGTTTGTTGTAATATTATACTCGTATTATTTTTATTCTTTTGTATTTGCTATACTAATAATGATAGTTTATCAATATTTTAATTATTTTTGTATTTGTTAAACTATTTTTATATTATTATTATTTTAGCTTTTCTGTTTGCATTACTTGTGTTGTCATTTCATTGATATTCTCATTTATTAGTTATTTATGATGATAATAATGATTTTATAACTAACAGTAATTTCAATACCAATGTATATTGTAATTGTCTTAACTACTGATATGGTAGCCGAGTGGATACGAACGCTGCCTGGAGAATTAATGCTGCATAAGCAAATCTCATTGGCGCCGGTTCGAGTCTGCTGTAAGGATATTTCATTAAGAATTTGAACGTGGCTGTATTCTCTTAAAATCTCAGATGCTAAGCTTACCCCGGCTTGAAGGAAGCGCCATATGTCGGCTGCATATCCTTAGGGTACACATCACTTGATGTGG
>JARUHE010322012.1:0-11375 GCA_031471125.1 Archaeomysis grebnitzkii | reverse complement strand
CATTGAGATAACAGATTTTGAAACTAGAAATTATTTTCTAAAACTAAAAATATAAACCTTTAAATTTAAATAGAACTTAATTTGTTTTATTATCTAAATAGTTCAATTATATTTTTACATTAAAATGATATTCATTCTGTATTAAATAATTGTGTTATATTTTAGATATTTTAGTTGCCTTTGAATTAGCTTCTTGTGTTTTAATTTTTTCACCTAAGTATTTGAAGAAATAATACATTGATAGAAAATGTCCCAAAAAATTGTTTATTTGAACCTCAAAAATGTTAATAAACTATATTGAAATTTGATTTATCTTTCTTTTAAAAATTTAAGTTAAAAAATAAAAGTTAAATAACTTAGAATTTTCCATCATTATATGGAATATTTTAACAAAATATTACTCAAACACATACAAAGTTTTTTTTTTAATGGTTAATGTTAACAAAAAGGGATCATAATAGTATCAAATAGAAAATGAATTCCATGGTTATCTGAAAAAAAAATACAAATAAATAAAAATAAACATTTTTATAATTTATTTATTAAGTTACAATTTACAAAAATAAAGTTTCTCAACAAAGTAGAGCAATGAATTAAAATTATGTTTAAATCATACAATTAGTTTCAGAAAAAAATTCCTAGAAAAGCAATTTGAAATTATTGAAGAAAAAGAGAAATATTTGGAAGTGAAATCCGGCATAAATATTAATTACATTTCCAAATGAATGAAATGAATTTGAAATAAAGTCCACTTGGATGACAGACGACAAGTTTTATTCATTAAATAAAGTTCCCTTGATTTTAGATAGTTTTCAATTATTAATCATGTCTGTCATAGGCCTAATTTTTTGTTTATTTTTATTATTACGTAATAAAAATATTAATAATAATCTTTGCTGTTCTATTTTAATTCATCTGTTGCGTAACTGTTCATTTGAAAACTTTTTTAAACCTAATCTTAAGTTTTATATTTTTTTGAGAATTAATGAAGTCCAAAGTCTATTATTTAAAATGTTGTTGGTTTGAACAAATAAATTGTAAATGCACGAATGATTTTGTTTTTTACAGAATAATCTCAATAAACTGAAAAGAAGCTTTAATTTATTATCAACTTTTAATTATTAAATTAAAATAATTTAAAATGTTTACCACTTTTTACTAAATATACAACATTTAACCGTACCAATTTATTAATAAAATTGTCATAAAATAATTTGTTGAAAAAATCAATTACAGGTAAAAACATAAATTAGAATTAATTATAACTGATAATCTGAGATATGTTTGGCGTCGGTTTTTCAAACAAGGAAGTGTTTCTTTTTTCAATCAACCATCTAACGCCTGGATAACTTTTTCTATAAAGATTAGAACAATTTAAAGCTTGTGATGAGCTTAACATTTCAACAGTTTTTGTATCACCAGTGTTACAAGAAATGATTAAAGTGTTAATGGGCAATGCACACTCAGTGAGCTGGAAATAGCGAGAAGTTTTCAATCTACGACACAAGATTTCAAAATATTTTTCAATTCTGTTCTTTTTTGATCAAGATTTCCTCACCACGGTAATACAGTTTATGTTGCGGATACCGTGAAATATAAAATATAAATGTATTATTTTATATAGTCGTCTTGAACGATTTGTAAATGTATAATTTTATATAGCCATTTTGAATAATTTGTGAATGTAACATTTTATATAGCCATTTTGGCTAATTTATAAATGTATTCTTTTATATAGTCGTCTTGACTAATGTATAAATGTATTATTTTATATATTTATTTTGACTAGTTTATAAATGTATTTCAGTAAATGATTGTAGGATACCTGAAGATAACTTTCAGCAGCGATCGTAAAATAGGAATGAGTATTACTGATGAGGCAGGAAAACTATTGCCCCAACGTATACACAAGTACACATATCGTTCCAATACTTTATAAAACATACATAAATGTTTGCAGTTTGTTGACGATTAAAAAATATTATAAGTTTCCTGAATGAATCTGTTTAAACAATATTACATTTTAACGAATCATTAAAAGTAATAACGAATAAAACACTTTTAATTTTAATTAAACTATATTCGTATTAAAACCATGAATTAAAAATAAACGAAATATGTTGAAATAACGGAGTTTCTTAACAGTTTAGAACATTCAATTTTGTTAAGGTTTCGTAAACATGGTTGCAGTTTTCACGAAAACAGCTTCACTCTAATGCACTGGCTCATAAAGTATTTTTGTGAGTGCATTATATTGTCTTATCTCTAATAAGAATTAAAATAAGAAAAACAAACAAAATAAATAGTTTTTAAATTATAATATAGGTAGCCTATTCATATTTCAAAATATTTAAAATGAGAAATATGTGAGACCTGCTCAAGATATGTACAGAGACGTAAACTCAGAAGTAAACAGCTGGGTTGGCACCACAGAAGATTTCCAAACAAGAGCTAGACTACATCAATGGATGTCATTTGGGAGGAAGTCAGAAAAGATGCACCTTGAGCAATGTTCTTTGCAGATGTTGATGTCCTTGTGTGCAAGACGAAGGCAGAGTTGACCAGATAGCTTTCGAAATTGAAAAAGCTTCAAAAGAAAGCTGCTTATAAATAAGTAGGATCGAGACTGAGCATGTGTGGTTCAAGGGAAAAAAGATGAAGAAGAAATTAAAATGGATGAAGAGATCAACCAAAGTGTCTGCTTTCAAGTACCTGGGCTCACACGTGGCACAGAGCGGAATGCAAGGAGAAAGGCGCTAGGGGTCTTATGTGACAGAAAAATAAGTGCACGACTAAAAGGAACGTTGTATAAGACGACTGTTCGACCCGCTATGTTTTTTGGTTGCGAAACATGGACAGTGAAAAAAGTACAAGAAATGAAGATGAACGTGGCAAAGATGAGGATGCTGAGATGAATTTGCAGTGTAACAAGGAAGGATACAATAAGGAATGAATATACATAGGCACATTAAAGGTTGCAGAGAAAAGTAATAAGATGCAAAAAGGGAAGTTAAACTTGTATGACCATGCAATGAGAAAGGGCGAAGAATTTGTAAAGAGAAGAATAATGGACATGGAAATGGAAGGTCATACGAGGTAAGGCAGACCAAAGCTTAGATGGAGAAGATCTGCAAAAGAAAGGTTTACAAAAGGAATGTATGGAGACAGGGCAAGGTCGAAAAACCTAGGGAGGAACAGTGACTCCCTATATAAACTTGGGAGTAAGTTGCAGAAAAAAGCTCATATTACAAAATTTTCAGTTTTCCATTTGTGTTGTAGATATATTTTATTTAAATTACGACCATATTTGTTATATTCATCAAAGAAAAACGTAATCTCTCTCACTCAAACTTGTTATATAAATTTTTTTTAATTATCGGGCTTCGTGTCGGCTGATAGTTTTTTAAGCCCCAGAGTGGTGTGAACCCAGTCGGTAATTATCGTAGTATTTCTTACCTGTTTTTGAGATTAATTAACCGTTTGTGCTCTTTTTATCTCCATTTTGAATAATGAATATTCTTAGAGTATAGTTTATGATTCCGCTTTCCAAAAAAAATTACATCTAAATTATCAAGATTTTGTTTATACCCTTATCTGTCAAAATAGGAAGCTAAAATAAACAGCGTCGTTTTTTATCTATGCTTCTGCTTATTGGCATAATTTTGAAACGAGTTAAGTACCAAATAAATCCTTAAGCAGTTAGAAGAATTAGTCTCGTAATTTTTCCATTTATGGACAAAAATATCTTAAAAAGTGCTTAAAACGGCTGAAATCGACCCTGCCTCAACTCTAAAGTATCTCGTTTTACAGTGACTCGACTATAAGTTTCCGACTGGGCATGATTAATTGTTTCTCCCAATATAGTATATAAATAAACATTTTCTGTTTGTTTGAAATTCTAAAAGAACCACAATGTTGACATTTTTAACAGTTTGTTTAATATACTGCATTGGAAGAAATGATTTATTTGTACCAAAACAATCCAGAACACGGCTATAGCCCTAAACTTTATTGTTTTGTTTTACCCTCGGCGCATAAAGTTATAAAACTAGCATAGAAAATAACCATAAAATACTATTATCATTTATAATGAACATATTGTCCATCTTGTTTGTCTTAATTTGTATTGTTTGCTTTTGGCACTCTACTTCCCAAGTTGATTTAGGCCTACTTCTTAACCATTTTTATGGAAACTTTTTTATACAGGAAACATTTTAGTAGAAGGAATTTGTTCTTTCTTGATATTCATTTGCTGCCTAATTATAATATAGTATATTAATTAATTGAATAACAATCTAAAAAACACTCATTGAGATAAATTATACAATTTATTCACATATATTAACAAAAAAAATCATTTTATAGTACAATCTAATCTGTTTGGCTGGCCGCTCCAAAATTTGATGAACTCATCATATACGAATTTAATTACATCAAATACGATAATCTTTGACTTTCATATACAATCACACACGACTAAACACATCAAAGTTTTTATGGTTTTATGGAGACGTTGTTACATAACTGATCCTTCAAATCGTTTCCGTTGATTTTCTTTCTCAAAGTTATGCGTCTATACGTTTCATATTTAGTAAATAAGTTTTTATTATTGTTGTTAATATTAGTATTGGTTTTAATAGTATTACTGTTTTCAATATTCTTATTGTTAATAACAAATTATTACTGGTATTGATATTATTACTGCTATTATCAACAGTATTAATTTACTAGGTTAACGCTGAAGCAACTTAAATAAATAAATACTTTTTAAAAAATAATATAATGATATTGAAGTTATGCATACATACATATGACAATGGTTACTTTCAATAATAATAATAAGGAGATTAATGCTGAGGCAACTTAAATAAATAAAAAAAATTAAAAACAATATAATGATATTGAGGTTATGCATACATACATATGACAATGGTTATTATCAATAGTATTAATAAGGAGATTAATGCTAAAGCAACTTAAATAAATAAAAAAAATTAAAAACACTATAATGATATTGAAGTTATGCATACATACATATGACAATGGTTATTATCAATAGTATTAATAAGGAGATTAATGCTGAAGCAACTTAAATAAATAAAAAAAAATTAAAAACAATATAATTATATTGAGGTTATGCATACATACATATGACAATGGTTATTATCAATAGTATTAATAAGGAGATTAATGTTGAAGCAACTTAAATAAATAAAAAAAATTAAAAAGAATATAATGATATTGAAGTTATGCATACATACATATGACAATGTTAATAAACATGTCTACTTCCAGAAGTCATTAAAACCTCAAAACTAATCTTACTTTCAACTTTTGTCCTACTTCGATTTGAGGATCAAGATATAATTATTTTTTCTTATATACAACTAAGATAAAAAATCGACAACCTTTCAATAAAACAATTAAATATTTATTATATTTGATATTTGTTCATTTATTTTGTTATGCCTCTTTTTTCTTGTTATTATGATATAGAACAGAAGGTTGTACCATTATACATACAACTAATATCCTATTTCTTAATCTCATTTAGGAGGAAGTTTTTTAAGTAAGAAAGACATCAATCAAAATAAAAGAGTTGAAATGTCATTAAAACAATGGGTATGAAACGACGTGAGGATGATTACTTACAAATAAAAACGTCACATTCATCATGGTCAATTATCTACACCGTACATAGCTTATAAATCCAAATTTAATGAAAATAACATTTATTGGATGGTAATCACACACTCAAACTCACAAAGAAATATTACAATAACAAAACATACATATACAAATATACAAAATCATATAAACTCATAAAAGGTACACGTGCAAACAAGCTAGGAAATGACACCACAATTACGCACACAAGCCACAGCTACACTCACAAGCACGCACACTTACACATGAGTGTGAGCATACACTAACATACACGCAGTAACACATACATATCCACACAAACACATCTATTTAAACACATACATATACACAAACATACGAACACACGCACACGTGAGAGCATATCCGTATGACCATTGTCTGTCGGTATATTAATAATCAGACATGGTTTCTTTTACAGCGTTCAAGTAGATTAATTAGGACCATCCAATCAAAAAACTTTGTTTCCTACAACATAACTTTTCTATTATTTGAAAATATATAATTATATTGGAATTATATACAGCAAATGTAAATATACTGTATTTTCATTACATATAGCTACTGTGTGCGCTATGCAAGGGGTAACCAACGTGGGATCTAGTTTCCGAAGGACTTAACATGATAGTTATATATATATATAAGAATACATTACTCTATATTGGAAAAATGTATCAAAACCAATATTAGAGAAATTTACAAAATCTATATTGGGGAAATGTACAAAATCTATATTGGGGAAATGTACAAAATTTATATTGGGGAAATGTACAAAATCTATATTGGGGAAATTTCCAAAATCTATATTAAAGGAATGTACGAAATATATAAACAAAAACACACATTCGCGAGGATAATAAACTTATCTTCGCGAATGTGTGTTTTTGTTTATAACAAGAAACTTGAAAGTTTTTCAACAATACAAAATATATATTGGAGAAGTGTTCAAAATCTATATTGGGTAAATTTACAAAATCTATATTAGAAAAATATACAAAATCTATATTGGAGAAATTTACAAGATCTATATTGGAGAAATGTACAAAATCTATATTGGGGAAATGTACAAAATCTCTATTGGAAAAATGTACAAAATCTATATTAAGGAAATGTACAAAAGCTATATTGGGGAAATGTACAAAAGCTATATTGGGTAATTTTACAAAATCTATATTACAAAAATGTACAAAATATATATTGGAGAAATGTACAAAATCTATATTGGGAAATGTAGAAAATATGTATTGGAAAAATGTACAAAATCTATATTGGGGAAATGTACAAAAGCTATATTGGGGAAATGTACAAAAGCTATATTGGGGAAATGTACAAAAGTTATATTGGAAAAAGGTACAAAATCTGTATTGGAAAAATGTACAAAATCTATATTGGAGAAATGTACAAAATCTATATTGGAAAAATGCACAAAATCTATATTGGGGAAATGTAACAAATTCCTAAATTAAATTTAATGAAAAAAAATTATTGAAAAAATAAAACTTAAATTTATTGAAAGTATAAAATATGTTTCAAATTTTGAGATAAATTTTCAGTTCGCTTATCCGTTAAATTTTTTTTTCATTTTTAAGATAACAAATATTTTTTAAATAATCACTAAAATACATTTCCGTTAAATCAAGTTGTCAATATTTAAATAATGATTCGATAAATTTGTTTATACCTAAATTATACCTAAATTATACCTAAATTATACCTAAATTATACCTAAGTTATACCTAAATTATACCTAAATTATACCTAAATTAGAACATAGTCAAGCATAATTTTTGAGTTTATATTATTAAATAATCCAAAAATATGGTATTTTGTTAACATTTTCTACCATTGTAATATTGTAATTAAAAAAACAATTATAACCGAGATATTGTAATAAAATAATATTAATTTAATTAAATAACAATTATAGTAATTATAATACCAGCTAATATAGCTATAATTACAGTTATGATAAATATAAAAATTAAAGATATCTAATAATAAAATTATATATAGCGCGTATTTGTTTATTATTTGCCAATTGAAAAATTGTTTGGAATGTACAGAATATTTTTAAATTGTTAAAGATCGCATAAGTAAACCATATTTTTTAAGGTTTCATAATTACCATCAAAATAATTAGATGTTTTATATTTACATGTTTTTTCGTTGAGTAGGACTCTTATTTTTTGGGCAATTATACCAATAAAATTAAATCATAAATGGATCGACCATAGCACAAGTGAGGTAAGCTCAATGTTATTTTAACGTGGGCTACCTCACTTGTGCCAATGTCGATCCATATATTCACCTTGAACAGATTTTCTTTCCTTACGCCCAATGAAGTAATTTCCCTCCATTTTTCTCCAACCTCTGCACTTTTTCCCCTAAACCCTAGTTTCTCCCCCATCCCTGGACTTTTTCCCCATTCCCTAGTTTTTCCCCCACCCCTGGACTTTTTTCTCTAAACCCTAGTTTCTCCCCCACCCCTGGACTTTTCCCCCATAACTATAGTTTCTCCCCCACCCCTGGATGTTTTTCCCTAAGCCCTAGTTTCTCCCCTACCCCTGGACTTTTTTCCCTAAACCCTGGTTTCTCCCCCACCCCTGGACATTTTTCCCTAACCACGGGACTTTATTTGGGTATTTTGAGATGGTCCTCAACCGATGGTGCCTCAGTTGGGCATCAGTTGCCATCACCTCAGTTCGATTCCCGCCTTCGTTCTGTGAACTGCTCCGCTCCATCTCTGATTAGTCAGGTCGTGATTTTATCAAGTGCTGCAAGAATCAATTAATTAATGAAAACTTTGAATATTAATTAACTTAAATAGTTTTTAATTTATTTAACTAAAAGTTTGGAATTGTTTTTTTTTGTGATTTGTTTCTGTCGCTGGATTTGTTTACCGTTCAGGATGGGTATAAAAAGGATTACCACTTTTTTGTAAGTTTTTTTTATTTTTTTTAAATATTGTTGCTGTTGTTTTTGTTATACATAAAATTTATCTTGCTTGGTTGTGTTACGTTATATCTTATGTATCATTTGAAGTTTTTATTAAGATTGCATTTAAAATTTTATTCAATGACTTTTTTATCAAGAGTGTGAACGAAGTGAAGTGAAAGCTCTATATTTGTATGTTGAATATAAAGTTAAAGTTTGGTTGTTCTTAGAAAAAATAAGTTTTGTTTGATTTAAATTAAGTATTTATTGATAAATAAAAATATAAAGTAATGATAAGTATTAGCTCAATATACTGTTTTGTTAAATAATTTAATGAAAAAAACTTAATTAATTTAGTTTGTGTTTTCATTTATTTGCATAAAATAAAAAACCCGAATTTTCACAAAATTGTTTTCATAAATTTATAATAAATAAAAAACGAAAAACCTCCCGCCATATTTTTTTTTATTTTTGTCATGAAATCTATTTTTTTTATTTTATAATTCCTTCTTTTTTCATTACATGTTTTATTTATTTATTTGATTTATTATAATTTTTTTCATTAATTACATGTTTTACTTATTTATATGATTTATTACATATTTATTTATTTTTTCTTTACATGTTTTTTTGTATTTCATTTATTATATTTTTTCATTCATTACATGTTTTATTTATTATATAATTATTTTTTTATTGATTATATGTTTTCTTTATTATTTTTTCATTAATTATATGTTTATTTTCTTATTTCACTAATTTTGTTCTTTTCACTGTTTTTTATTAGTTATATCCATTATTTATTGTTTATTTCATTAAATATCTATTTTATTGATTCTATGTATTTATTATAATTAACTTTGATAACAATTAAATAAAAAAAAACAATAAAAACATTTGAATCCAAAACGTGTTGTAAACGCGTTTTAAAAAACTAAATATAATAAAAAAAAATCGTTATAAGCTTTGTTTTTGTTGAGATATTTTACAAATTTGTAAGTTTGTTTTTTTGTTATACAAAAATCTAGAAATGATTAGTCTGGTTAATACTTGAAGGAGAAATCACGCTTATGTTACCATTACCTTATTGTATTTCTATATGTATGGTAACGATACTGAAAACGTTAACATAAACGTTTTTAGTGAGCTATATATCTTACCATAATATATTTTCGTTAACTTCCGTACCATATCCCAGTTATTGTAACCACCTTGAAGAACTCCCCAGTGAGCAACCAACGTCGTTTCAACCTGATGTTTGAGTGCTACAAATCCAATATAAACGTTATTGAAACGTTGCATTTTGCAAAACTTTTGTCACTGGAATTATTATTGAAGCCAACGTTGTATGAACATCAGATAACGTTGTTTAAACGTTATAACAACTGTTTTACGAACCTAAAAACACCCGTCGTATGAACATTTTTAAAAAAAACATTGTTTCAACTTTAACGCGTGTTGATCTATGGTTACATAAACGACATTAATGAAACGTTGAGTACAGGTTTGTTGTGGAATAGTTATAAAGAGACGTTTCAGAAACGTTAAGCAATGGTTGGTTGAAACAAAATTGTTTGAAAAACGTTCATATAATTTTCTATTGAAGTTGGTTAGTGTAGAATGTGTACGAAAAATTTTATAACGTTTAAACAACGTTATCAGATGTTCATACAACGTTGTCTTCAATACTAATTCCAAGACAAAAGTCTTGCAAAATACAACGTTGTATAAATATTAGAAGATTTTTAGACAACGTTGTAATAACGTTGTGACAACATTGAAATGCCCGTTGGGTAGATGCGGTGAATATACTTTGTACCCATAATCAAGCCCATTTAGACTAAGAAGAATAAAAAAAAAACATTTCTAATGAATTAATCCGCGTGACTTCATCAAAACCACGATTTAGAGGAACATATTCTGGCTGGTTAATTCCTAGACGATTTTAACAAAAGTGGAATTCAAATTAGACCAGATAAAGATTCTTTTACTATGACATGAGAATTCAAAAAACAAGCACGATCGAGTAAATTCTACGTATTAAAAGCTGTGTTTGTATTTTCAAAACGTTTCTAATTTTGTGTAATTTTTGAATACAATTCATTATAGTACCAACGCCGATTTTAATATATACCTCGTACTTCTTGCCATGAATTTTTAACAGTTACAAAAGAACCATAGTTGTGATCTCGACTTAACTTTTCTTCATCTCTGATCAACTTTGTTGATCATATATCAACTATCGGCGTTGATAGTACTATATTAACACTTTTGTTTCATTTGCTTCCAATAAAGGTCTCTCTAATTCTTCAAATAAAAACCATGGTTAAGAATTAAATTGATGATAAATTGGCTATCAAAGAACTTAAATGTCTATTGTTTAAGGAAATATAAATTTTTGCCAAATAGTTCCTTCAGACATTCTACTTTAGAATCTCCAGTTCTTTCTTTGGTTTCAAATAAACTTTTCTCTAAGCCATCAAATAAAAATCTTGGTTAGCCATGAATTGAAACTTTCTTATAAAATGTATGTTTTAAATAAGCAAATTTATTATAGGTTAAATGTGATTTTAATATTTAAATCTACCCACTTTAAAAACGTGTGGTATTTCCTGCATTAAAAGTTCGTATGGGGAATATTGTGAAAACTTGTCCTGGTATATCACACTACTGCCGGTTAGTGTTTAACTTAGTACCGCTAATCCAGGGCGTAAATCGGGAAACAATCTCACTCGTTGAATATTTCATTGTTATTTTAATAATTTTATATATGTTTT
>JARUHE010322001.1:0-11376 GCA_031471125.1 Archaeomysis grebnitzkii | reverse complement strand
TATATATATATACAACAATGTTTATAATGTTTTATGTGAAACCAATACAAGTACGCATTTATTAAACTTGCATATTTTAATAGATATATTAAAATATAAAATCATAAATGATATATTATTAAGTCTATTTGATCTTGTAGATTACTTAATAAAATTGAACAACACAAATTATGAAATATTCTGACATCTTACCAAAATAAAATTTCCGCCATTTTGAATTGTTCAAAAAAGTAAAAACACGTTTTTCCGCCAAAGTTTGCATTTTTAATTTTGGCGGGAAATTTGAGCCAAATTAGTAAATTTAATTTCCCTGAAACATAAATTTATTCAATTTCACCGAAATATTTCCCGAATTTTCGTTGGTGAAAGAGAAAAAAATGCTCGGAATTAATGAATTGTTTTGGGTTGATGTAGATCGGACCCGACAAATGTGAGTTCACCGCCGAGGGCCTCACACCAAAGAAGAAGTACAAGTTCAGAGTGAAGGCTGTGAACAAGGAGGGAGAGTCAGATGCATTGGAGAGCGAGGAGCCAATCATGGCTCGCAATCCATATGGTGAGTAGCCAATCAGCGTCCTTCTACTAATTAGGAAATCATTACTATAAATTAACCCAAATTTATCATTCAGAAACTATTAAGCTTGTTTTATTATTGCTTGTGAAATAAAATTATGTTTTGCAACTGTTAAACTATGTATTTATACTTGATTTCAAAAAACCCAACTTTAAAATATTACGTATCTAACCTGTATATCAAAATAGACAAAAATGCAGGAAGTTAAAAAAAGTGTTTGCATCTGTTTTGATTCCATAAAAAATATAGTAGACATGTTATTTAAATTGTGTTATGTTTAATGTCTGATTTCTTACAGAGTTTTGATAAACTTCAACACCATTCACATGCATTTGTTTTTCACCCAATACTGGTCGACGTTTATCCCTTTATAAATTCAGAAAATATTTTACATTTTTATTATTTATTAAAATTACAGAAACTGTAATAAAAACCTTGAACACTGAATACTTTACAATTATTATATCCCTTCTCTTTTATTTTATTCCTCCAAATATCCCAAAACTTTCTTTATATTTTAGCTTAAAGCACATTGTGGGATAGTTGTATGACAGTGATAGATGTGTCTTGAAATTCAACCAAGTCGATGGAAAACCTCCTCATAAAGTGAGGCGAAGTTTAAAACACCAAACTTTGATTTTTTTTAAATTGACCGTAATTACAAACAAAAAATTGCCGTTCGTACAGAGTTAATTATCCAAAAGAAGACAATAACAAACGAAATTGTATCCCATTGTGACGTCATGATTTGTTATGTTTACATATAAATAAACAAAATTGAAACAATAAATAAAGGCAAAACAAAATATAACTTCGATAACATAACACAACCTAACAGCCATGTGTATTAAACCCACAGATAAATCAAACTTACATCTGCTTGTTTTTCTCAGCAACATTCTGAGTCTGAGATTTTTGTTTTCGAGTTTGTCTTTACCTATGTCACAATTTTGAAAATCCAATGTATTTAATAAGAATCTGTGTGGAATTGAATATTCTTAAGAACTTCATTTTGTGTCTAAGCTT
The DNA here is from genome assembly GCA_031471125.1 of Archaeomysis grebnitzkii. Taxonomy (NCBI): domain Eukaryota; kingdom Metazoa; phylum Arthropoda; class Malacostraca; order Mysida; family Mysidae; genus Archaeomysis; species Archaeomysis grebnitzkii. Next base: position 9,776 of record JARUHE010322001.1, on the reverse strand, counting down.
TACCTTATTTTATTTAGGCGTTCCATTGACTGTAAGAATCAAAAGAAAAGATTTTATCACTGACCTACAATTCGGTCCCAATCTTTATAATAATATAATATTTATTATAAATAAATATGTATTTGAAAACTTGAAAAACCTAGAGGTGGACGTGATAGTACAACCACCAACCGTAGTAGCGCAACGACCAAAAATGGTAGCACGTGATAGCATAACGACCATAAGTAGTAACATCTGGTAGTAAAGCGACCAAAAATGACATCACGTGTTACCATAATTGACCAAATTAGCAGCACGGAATATCAATACGACTAAAATTGGTATCATGTGTTACCATCATCTCTCAAAGGTAACACGTGGTACCATAAGTGACCAATAGTAGTAACTCTTAGTACCATACGTACCCAAAATTATTAGATTGTGGTAGCATTCCGACAAAAATGATATCATAATGCTTATCCGCGCAGACGAGCCCTCACGCCCGGGCAAACCCGACATCGTGGACTACGACAACACGATGGTATCGTTGGTATGGACTCCGCCAGAGCAAGATGGCGGCCGTCCCATCACTCACTACATCGTAGAGATTCGCGACAAAATGTCTGTGGAATGGCGCGAGGCAGTGGTCACGCCAGACACGAAGTGTGCTTGTGTAGTGCCAGGTCTGAAGGAAGGTACCATCTATAACTTCCGTGTCAGGGCCGCCAATAAGGCGGGATGTGGCGAGGCTTCTGAGCCCACCGAAAACCACCTTTGCAAGCACAGGAATCGTGAGTATCTGCAAGATTCTTCAAGCAGGCCACCGACCGCGGTCATATGATGAATATTTTCTTAAGGCTTCGCTATGAAATATCTGAAATATTATACCTGAGAAAGCATCGCGTGATTAACAATAGTCTTAGGCTTGGCAACATAGGTTAAATTAATCTGAGTTATTCATTTTGACACTTTTTGGAATGCATTTTAATTTTTCTCACAGAATCATTTCAACCGAATGAGTAAGTTCATTTTAATTTCCTATGTTCATTTTTTATTAGCTGCTCTTAACAACTCGCTTTACATGCCGATAGATTTTCACTCGTAGACTAGCTTTGTTATATCGTTGTTAGCTTTGTTAGCCTTGTTATATAGCGCTGCTAGCTTGGTTAGCCAGGTGCCAAAAAGTTTAAATTCCCGCGCAGTGAAGCCGCGCATCAACCGCGCCACCTTCAAGTCGGTGACGATCAAGGTGGGAAGGAGCCACAAGTGGGAGGTGGACTACATCGGAGAACCAGACCCGGAGGTGTCTTGGATCTGGCGGGACGATATCCCCTTGACCAACTCCGAGCGAATCCACATCGACAACACCGACCACCACACCGAGTTCTCCGTCACCAACGCCAAGAGGAAAGACGCGGGAAAATACACGCTCAAGATCGACAACTGCAACGGAACAGATCAGGAGACCGTTGAGCTGGTCGTGCTGGGTTAGTGACCGCAGCCGTAGGATTAACCGTAACCGTAGGCGATTAACCGTGATGGGACTCCGCTTAAACCGCAAAAATAATTAGAATTATTTTAAACTTAAGGAATCTTTCGAGATTTCTTCTAAACCGAAAAACGTGAAACGAGACATCAATAAAAATGAATTTAATATTATTTCTAAAATTCTTAAAAACTTTAAACTTCTAATCCTAATCCTTAAACTCCTAAAAAATATTTAATCTTTCTTTAATTTATTTTATTTTAATACAAAAAATAAACATTAAATAATTTTCTAAACCACTCACTAAATACAAAATAAATAAACACAAATAAAATTAAAACATATAAAACTATTTAAAACTAAAACATCAAAACATCCTTTTAAAATTTAAATAAAAAATTTAAGGTATAAAAATCAAAATTATAAATCATGTATCCTGGAATTTGTTTTGGAAAAACTTAATTTAAATCGTATTTCTTAACTATTTCCAATAATTAAAAGAAATAGAAATTTTAGTTTTTCAAAAATATAATAAATAATTAAATAATTAATAATTCTTAAATTAAGATGCATTTTTATTTCTCAAAATTTAAAAATAAAATTAATGTAAAATCGTTTAGCTATGAAAAAGAATTAAGATATCGATATTTTGTCTAAATTTCTTAAACTTTAAAATCTTAAACTCAAAAAATTAAAAAGTTTTTGACCTACGTTAAAAATTTGAAAGAATAAGATAAACATAAAAATAATTCAAACAAATTTCTGTAAATAATGTTATACTTTATATCCTTATAAAGTCAACAATAATTACAAAAATAAAAATATTAAACATTAAAGATATAAAAACGCTAAAATATTTCAATAAAACTATAAAACTGCTAAATTATTGGATAAAAACTATAATAACAAATGTTATAAGTTGATTTAAAATTAAAATTAAAATTAATGAAAAAATAGAAGACTAAATGTTAATATAAGTATAATAAAAACTAACTTTGTCTTCAATAAATTGAAAAAATATATGATAATATAAAAATGCAGTATATAAGATTGTTACTCTTTAATGATGGTTACATAAAATAAAAACGCGAAGTCATTCTTGCCTGAGATCCACGATGTCTAACTCATGTTAACCTGGGATGATCTTGACCATTCTAGGCAAGCCCGGAAAGCCGAAAGGTCCGTTGGACGTGACGGGAGTGCACGAGAACGGATGTCGCTTGAAGTGGGAGAAGCCAGAAGACGATGGAGGTCTCCCTATCAAGGAGTACGAGGTGGAGAAAATGGATCTCGCCAGTGGAAAGTGGGTTCGATGTGGCAAGGCAAGTGGATCTAAAGTTTTCAAAGTTTTATAAAAAAAATGAAAACATCATTTTCATTATTCAAATTTTTAATTCATTTTTTGTTTCAGATTTTCCATTCCCTGAACCGTCGTTGATTCGATGTTATTAATATCCCAAAGAGTCGTTACTAAAAGAATACATTTGTTATTTCCAGGAACCTCAGCGAAATTAAATTCAATTTAACCTAAAATTATTTAAGAACTAAAAATAAAAGAAAGAATTATCTGAAAACTTGTAAAATCATAATAATTTTATCTTTTATATGCTATCCTTTCAAGCTTTTTTTTATATTTTAAGTTAAAAATTGTTATTGAAAAGTAACAACACATGAACATTTTAACAAATATGCTCAGCATCATAAAACACCTAAACTGTGGAACACAAACTGTTCATAACAGCCACAAGAACATTAGTTCGCTACAGTTGTCTTCCGTGAGGTGTTGTGTGAAACGCTTTTGTAGTTTCATAGTCGCTGACCCGTCTTCTTCAGGCAGAAACTGACTATCTCCATTACAGTGCCCAGGATCAGAGGTTCCTCCATACTTTGACGTCGACAACTTGGAGCCCGGTCACCAGTACAAGTTCAGAGTGACCGCCGTGAACAGCGAGGGCGATTCCGACCCATTGGAAGCTGATCAGGCAATCACTGCCAAGAACCCATACGGTTGGTTATTTTACATTTTTATTTCTAACAAGTTAGACAGTTTTAACTTGTCTTTTATTTTATTTTGTCTAAAAAACTATCGAAGGCGTTTCACAATCAAATAATAACGAAACCTCACTTCACTGCTACTCCTCGGGGACGTTCTGTTATGTCCTTCGCGTGCTCAAAATTCATTTAAACGTTTTGATGGATTGTTGTGCAAAGACAAAATTGGTTGCATTCAAACCTCGGTTGTCTTCCAAAATTAAAGACTTATGGTCATGTTTCTCCTTTGATACCAGTTTTTACTTACTAACCTCCTCTTTTCCTCAACAGATGTGCCCACTGCACCAGGAAGACCCGAAATTGTGGACTATGACAACAAATCTGTCAACCTGAAGTGGGCTGCTCCACAATCCGACGGTGGAGCACCAATTATGAAATACATCATTCAAAAGAAGGACAAGTGAGTAGAATATAGACTATATTTGTTCACAGAAATTTCCATAATTCATTTCGTTATTGGTTTTATTGTTCTTATTATTGTATTTTTTATCGTTTTATTGTTATTGTTATTATTGTTTTTCTGTGATGAAACTAAATATTAATTCCTAATATTTCAGATTCATCCCAGAGTGGGAAGTCGCTGGTGAGATGAAGGCCGATCCATACACACCTGTTAAGCCTGGCGATCCAGTTGAGACGAAAATCGGTGGACTGAAGCATAGAGCTGAATATATGTTCAGAATCATTGCTGTCAACAAAGCCGGAAACTCACCAGAATCTGAGCCAACTGATTACCATTTGGTGAAGCACAGGGCTTGTAAGTGACATTAAAATTCTGTTCAAAATCAATAAAACCACTTTCTGAAAAACATTTTATAAGTTATGAAAAAACTGATCCAGTCGAGTGATTCAACACTGGTGACCAACATTAATACTATTCATTAAACCATCAAAATATATTCTCATGGAGTTAATTAAACTTAAAAACTACATAATTGTTCCCTTTTCTCAAATAACAACATTGACAACCATCTGGTTTAAGCATTTACTCACGTACCTTTCCTGATATACATTTTATATTAAAGCTTCCTCCTCAATACTCAACCCCTCAATAGTGATGAATCACTCACCCCTACAATAGTGATGACTCACTCACCCCCACATTAGTGATGAGTCACTCACCCTCACAATAGTGATAACTCACTCACCCCCACAATAGTGATGAGTCACTCACCCCCCTTTTCTTACCGCAGTGAAACCCCGCATCGACCGCACCAACCTGAAGCAGTTGACGGTGAAGGCAACTCGCCCCATCAAGCTGGACGTGAAGGTGGACGGCGAACCCGCACCAACCATCAAGTGGTTCTTCCAGGGCACGGAGGTGAAGGGAGGCGAAGGCATCTCCATCGAAAACGAGGACTACCTGTCCCGCTTCAACATCTCCTCCGCCAAGAGAGGTCAATGTGGCATGTGGAAGATCACGGCCGAGAACGCCCACGGCAAGGACGAAGCCGAGGTCGAGTTCGTCGTTCTGGGTTCGTTCTCATCTTTGTTTTTTGGGCTTATGGGTTATGAGTTTATGAGTTTATGGGTTTATGGGTTTATGGATTTATGGGTTTATGGGTTTATGGGTTTATGGGTTTATGGGTGTATGGGTTTATGGGTTTATGAGTTTATGGATTCTGCCTTTCGCTTCAATGTTTTTTTTTTAAATTGTATTAAAGGATCTTATGAAACATTTTGATATTCTTTTAATAAAAGTTGAAATTTATAATTGCCAATAGACATTTAGATTCATATAACTACAAGTTGGTTGAACAAAGAAACAACTAAAAGACAACGAATATAAAAGTAAGTTTCTTTGTTACTCCACAGCTGGGCCAGGAAAACCAAAGGGTCCGTTGAAGGTATCTGACGTGACCAAGAAGTCCTGCAAACTCAAGTGGGAAAAGCCAGAAGACGATGGTGGCAAACCCATCGAGGAATACGCCGTCGAAAAGCTGGACACCAACACAGGCAGATGGATGCCTGTTGGCAGAACTAAGGTTCGTAGCAAATAAATTCACTTTCAGAATAAAAGTGTTTCTTTGTATTTTATTATTTTATATGATTTTAAAAGCTATAACATTAAAAACTGTTTATTATAAATTGAATAAAAAGATTCTTCAGTTATTTTTTGACCTCACGGAAATAAATAAATTAATTCCTTTTTCTTAAGGACTTGGAAATGCAAGTTCCAGGATTGCAAGAAGGCCACGAATACCAATTCAGAGTGAAGGCCGTTAACGACGAAGGAGAGTCCGACCCTCTCGAGACTGACCACGCCATCTTGGCTAAGGATCCTTACGGTAAATACTTACCTTCTTTTATGGCAATTTCTTAGACGTTTTGGTTCCTTCTTTGTCACTTTTAGTCATGTTGGTTCTATTTGGCAGCTTACTGGTTGTTTTGGTTCCTTTCTGGCAACTTACTGGTTGTTTTCGTTGAATTTGGATAGCTCTTTGATTTCTCAAAATAAGTTGAGCTCAACTTTAACAAATTAGATTCTTGTGCATCTATTTTATCATTAAACAATATATCGTTGCAGGTCCTCCAAGCAAGCCTGGCGTGCCCGAGCCAGCCGACTGGGACGCAACCCGGGTCGACCTCAAGTGGGAGCAACCCAAGAGCTCCGGTGGAGCCCCCATCACCAAATACATCATCGAGAAGAAGGAGAAGTTCGGTGTCTGGGAGACCCTTCACGAGTCAGAGGTGAGGATAAGTTTGTTTGGGATTCAGGCAAAAGGTCTCGTAAAAGTTGAGACAAACCTTTTTTTGTTTGGTGAATCCAATTTTAAATCTTGTGATTCACAAAAAAAAACATAAGGATGGAGACAAATTTTTTACTTCCACTTTTTTCAATTTTTTGATGATTTTACTTTGAATTTCAGGGACCAAAGTGTGAATGTACGATTCCTGACTTGAAGGAAGGCAACACTTACACCTTCAGAGTCACAGCTGTGAACAAAGCTGGTCCTGGTGAACCATCTGATCCATCCAAACCACATCTTTCCAAGGCTAGATTCCGTAAGTGTATTAATAATTATAGTCAATGATAACATTTCATATTTGCTAAATGTATTCCCGAAATATTTGTTGTTCAAGTTTTTGTTTTATAATATTAATCCATTGGTTGAGTAATTGCATAATTTTATTTGTCCACTATGCGTTCATTTTGATTGAAATTTCTTTCCTTCTTCTTCTGCAGTGAAGCCTTTGATCAACAGAGAGAAGTGCAAGAAGATTGTTGTGAGGGAAGGACAAAAAGTCTTCTTGGAGATCGATGTCAAGGGAGAACCTGCCCCTGAGATATGGTGGACCTTGAACACCAAGAAGGTGAGACAAAACATGCTTTTTATTTATTTCAACAATGTTTTAAGTAATTAATTTCAAATAACTTTAGTCCTTGATTATTTTTTTCTATTAGTTGTTAAGCTTAAAATACCATTAAACAAATGTCAAAATACTTATTTTCAATGTTTCAAACAATTACTGATTTAGTTCCAACTATCTCTCTCCCCTCTCCCCTATGGAAGGTCGGAGCTAACGTCCCCTCAGGTTATATTCTGAGAGACATATCATTTCTTACGTTTTTTCACATGTTGTAGACTTCTAAAAAACTTTTAGTTTCATTTGTGATGTATGTAATAAATTTATTTGATAATTCGATTTTTTGAATGTTCAAGCTTTTAAGTGTTTAATCATTTGAGAATTTCAATACTTCAAAACTTCCTTGTCTCGTCAAAAGGTGGAGACCGGCGCCAACTACGTCGTGTCCGGCGAGGACTACCTCACCCGGTTCACTCTGAACGAGTCGGAGAGGAAGCACTCCGGCGTCTACCACATCCACGCCAAGAACGACTCCGGCTCAGACGAAGCAGAGCTCGAGATCGTCATTTTGTGTGCGTTTATTTTTTTTCTTATGACTATAAAACAAACTATTCGAATAGAAGAAATTCTGTAAAATGCAACTAAAATGAAAATTACTTACAATAACATAAATAAAAAAGGTCATATGCGTAAGATCAGTTTTTATTTTAATTTACCTCCAGAATTCTAGCAATATACAGGTTGACAGTATTTGTTTATCTTTTGATAAGTTATGAGAACGGGGATGCTCATTCTCCCTATGTTATAAAATAAAGCTTTCATTGATCGTACGTTAAGAGTCAAATAATACTGTTGCTTTTTGTATGTAGTTTTGAAATAGAAGCCTTAAAAACTTTGACATATTGATTCATTTACGAGTTTCATAAGGTTGTATACAGTTTTATATGGGATTCCACACCCCATACTTGTAGAGACGACACAGTAAAATTCCTCCCATAAAGATTTGACTCCTCCCATAATAATACAATTTTCCCACAGCGCGCCCCAGCAAGCCCCAGGGTCCTTTGGACATAAGCGACATCCACAAGGAGGGATGCAAGTTGAAGTGGGAGAAGCCCCTGGACGATGGTGGTTGTCCCATCGATGGATACGTCGTCGAGAAGATGGACGTCACCACCGGTGAGTAGATGCGGTCATTAGGCGCTAGAGTCCTTAAGTCGTTAATGATTGGATATGTTCACATTACGAGGAACGGTCCAACTACCTGTGGGTGACTAGTGACGTCACAGCTAAGTAGACTACGCTTCGTTACCTGAACTTAACTGGTTATTACTGCGACTACATAACTTGCATGTGTCTTAACTAGATTTGACATAAAATATAAGAAAACAACTCGTTTTGTTCATTTTATAATATATGTACGTTATTGGTAGTAACATTATTTGTATAATAACATCAAACAAGTGCCATTCTCCCTCTAACCTTCTGGTCTTCCAGGCAAGTGGGTTCCCTGCGGTAGGACTGACCCAGACACCAAGGAGTTGGAAGTAACTGGACTTGAACCAGGAAAGAAGTACGAATTCCGTGTCAAGGCTAAGAACGAGGAAGGCGAATCAGACCCATTGGACGGAGATGATGCAATCATCGCCAAGGATCCATTCGGTGGGCGGAGTTTAATTTTTTAAAGTTTTATTCCAACCAGAATATATTTAATGTTTTTACATTTTCCATAGTAATTTTTTTTATAATATAACGCATGTTTATCTGGTCAAATTGTTGACGGCACAGCTGTATTATAGTCGGTGTCATTGTTACAAACATTTTTGATTAGTAATCATATAAATATTGATATGACAACCAAAAATTTAAAGTACCAAACAAATAACACAGAAAACTTCATAGGAAAAATATTTAAATTTCCTGAATCTATTCATAGAGATAAAACTCACTCAATGGGTAAAATTATAAGAAATTGGGAATGTTGCATTCACTGACCAATATTGTGATATTTTCAAAGTTTTGATTGTGACAGTTTATGTCACATGGCTGACCAGTTTTGAGATGATTTAATTAATTTGTTTTCCTTTTCGTTCCACAGACAAGCCAGGTCCTCCAGGCTTGCCGGAAATCACCGACTTCGACGAGAACATGGTGAAGTTGAGGTGGGATCCTCCCATCAGAGATGGTGGATCTGTCATTACTGGATACGTCATTGAGAAGAAGGCCAAGAACCAGGATGTGAGTTTTATATTTATGTTTATTTTCTAACTTTATTTTATATTTATTTTTTAGTTTATATTTATTTTCTATCTTATAATTTATATATATTTTCTACCATTTAGGTTATATTTATATTTAAATTTTAAATACATTCCAACATATTTATATATATAACTCATGTATACGTCTTATGCATTTTATATATTAAACAATTAAAATTAAATTAAAATTAAAATTAAATTTAAATTTAAATTCAAACAAAAATTAAAAACGACTTAATTATTTCAGCAATTCGTTGAGTGCGGCAAGATCCAGGGCAACAAGTGCCAGGGTTCCGTTGGCGGTCTGGAAGAGGGACAGAAGTACGAGTTCCGCGTAAGGGCCGTCAACAAGGCTGGCACCGGAGACCCATCTGACTCCACCCTGCCCCACACCGCCAGGGCCAGATTCCGTGAGTGCACAATTGTCGCTAGAATGTCGTTGAAATATCGTTAACATATGAGTGAAGCATCGGTAAAATGTCAATAAAATATCGTTAACATATAAGTGAAGCATCGGTAAAACTTCGTTGAAATATCGTTGACACATAAAGCAACGCCAACTCTACTACAGGCCTCGTACTTACTTGTCATGAATTTTTGTTAGTTACAAACAACCATGGTATAATAACACCAGGTAGACGCATAGGTTTTCTACGCGCATCTTTTTTATCCTGTGACGTCACATGGAT
>JARUHE010321990.1:0-11377 GCA_031471125.1 Archaeomysis grebnitzkii | reverse complement strand
GTTTACATTTACAAAAGTGACGTTTCACTCACGGTCAAAAAAAGGATTGTTGGCTGGTAACCAACTAATTAGCAGGTTATTTTTGATGTCAAAGAGTGGTGAATAAAAACTAAAAGTTTTATTATTTGCGCAATAATTTCAGTGTTTATCAATTTTTCTGAAATAGTTTTAACAAGTTCAACACATGTTTGTTTTATTGAAATTTTTTCCACTTTATCCAAAGTTCCAATTTATTACTTCATTGAAGATCAACTTTGGAACAATTTTGACTTACTGTCTTGCTTTGCTTATTTACTGAACCTAATATGGCAATTTTTATATTCTTTACAGCTCTGTTGTTAATACTTTTGTTTCTTGTGTGCAGACTAGTTTTGTAATCATTTACTGGTAAAACATAGTAAACAACTTTAAAGTTTTTCATTAATATTGATGAAAGTAAATAGAATGGAATGAAAATAACATACAATTATTCTTGACAACTTCTTTTACACTGTAATGCTGGTATTATTATAATATATGATAAGGAACCATTCGATAAACCTGACATTATTAACGAAAATTTAATTTTAAAAGTCATTAAAAAGTAACAATATAATGCACATAGATAAATTGTATATATCACGTAGGTAAAACAGTCACATTGCTATTTAAAAACATTTTCACAATTTCTCAAAAAGTTTTACTAAATAGAAAAATAAATTTATCTGCATTTGTATATCACTTCAAAAACACATAAACTTGAGTTTCATTTTGAACTTCTCAGCCTTGTATTAAATAAAAGCACTTTTAAATTATTGAACTAAAAAACTTCTTCAAAAGTGTTGACAGAGCCAGTACCAAATTTTGAAAGTATTCAGCCTTTGAAGTCTTGAAAAAATATATAAGATGGGAAAAAATAAAAAAGAGCAAAATATATCAACATAAAAATGTAAAAAACAAAACATATTAACATAACAAATGTAAAAAAACAAAACATATTAACATAAAAAAGGATAACAAATAAAAAAGAACAAAACATATCAACATAAAAAAAGTACACGGCATATCAAAATAAAAAATAAGAAAGAACACAACCTATCAACTTAAAAAAGACAAAACATATCAACATAAAATAAATATGAAAAAAACACATGAACGTGTAAGAAATTAAAAAAAAACACAACATATCAACATAGAAAAAAGCATAAAATATAACATATCAACAGAAAAAGTACAATGCAAATAAATACAACACAACATACCAAGATAAAACAAATAAAAAACAACAGAAAATATAAAAAAATAACAACTTATCAACATAAATTTTTTTAAAAGAACACACCAAATCAACATAAAAAAATAAAACGCACATAACATATCAACACAAACAAAATAAAAAAGAACACAACATAAAAAAATAAAACATACCATATCAACATAAAAAAATAAAAACAAACTAAAAAGTACATAACATATCAACATAAACAAATAAAAAAAGAACACACCGTATTAACAAATACATTTAAAAAAAGAACACACCATATTAATATAAGAAAAAAAACCACAACATATAACAAGTATTATCAACAAATATATAATTTATCATGTCAAATCTAAAAAACATGTTGGTTGTTGATTTGTCGATAATTGCATCCATCTTATTTCTGGGACGGATTTGTAGAATTATTTTTTTGTGTTTATCATCTTGTTCAAGAGATTTATGTTCAAGTTTGTTCAATTAATTAACATTACAGAGACTCAAAAGTTAAACTTAACCGAAAAACTTATTCAAGTATTTTAGTACACGCACGCTGTTTTGAATTTACATTGTAAAATTTAGATGAGCTTTCTCAGAATATACGAATAATTTTATTCTTTAAAACTTGCTGTCATAATTGTGATTTTAAGGGATATGAGCAAAAGACAATGGTCAAATAAATTTAACCTTGAAATTAATATATTTATAACACATTTGTAAAAATATGACGGCTTACTTATCTTAGTTTGGTCTTAATCTTAATCTTGAGATAGTAGGTCGTGGTGGGCCTACTAGAAATTTAGTATAACTCTTCATCCATGTCTTCCCTCGATATGATTTCTTTGAGTGTGCTGGATATGTTGTAGTTTCTGAATATCACGCGTTGATGACGTAGGCTTCCTTCCGACCACCTCTTTCTTCAGATGTTAATAGAAAACAGGGCAATAAGGGGGGCACACGACTTAAAGTGGTACGAATCTAGGACAAATACTGAAATTCACGACATCCACGATTATAGCCCATTTGTGACACATCTTCTAAGACACTTTGACAAACTGACAAATTCTAACAACTGAATTTTTGACAAATTGAATCGCCCTAACACCATGGACCCCATTCAATACCTGGTTCATAACGCCATACACCCGACCATATAGCTAGCTGGCTTTGAATATTTAAAAAAAAGAAAAAAAAATTATACATGTGAACCCAACTAACTTGCATGGTATGAATGTTGAATTGTATTATGAGGTGACAGCTTTTTTCTCCCAAAAAAACCTTATTCCAAAAAACTGTTCTCAAAGTTGCATGTATTTCTTCCCCTGTACTTTTCTCCCCCTGCCGACGACGATGAAGCCTTACTTTGCTGCCAAAATCTCCCTCCCAAACCTCAGCTCAAAGCTAGTCTTTGACCACCTAACTTTCTTCATCTCTTTTCACTCAAATATCTCTCTCAAATGACACCTTATCCCTTTATCTTTCCCTTACTTCCTCCTAAAAATATACTACTTTACCTCTCTTCCCCACACTTTCTAGATTCAAAAAAATATGTGTTTTTGATGAGGTAAACTAATTCTATAATTGTTTTGTGAATGAAAATATAAAATAAATCACTTGTTTCTTAAAGAATAATGTTTAACATCAAGTTAGAGAATTGAAAGTTTCACAGCTGCTTATAGTATAGAAAATTACAGCTCACTTTAAAGCAAACATTACTACATATGCATACGTTTTTCATGTTTAATAAAACGGCATAGTTCCTACTAAATAAAGATTATACACGAGTTGTACGTTATACAAACACCGTATATAAATAAAGTTGTTGTTTGCACTAACTCGCAACATTTAATTCAGTTAATTTAGTTTCCTTTTTATCAGTATGTATTTATTTAGATCTATTTTATAAAACTCTCAATTTACTTCAAGACTAATTCTAGATGTGCTACTTTTGTTTGCACTGTAGTCTCATGCAAATTAAGCTAACACATCAACATATATGTTTACATATACAAAAACAAAAACACACACACTCACACACTCACACACTCACACACACATATATACACACGCACATACACACACATACACACACATACACACACTCACACACTCACAAACACATAAATACACGCACACACACTCACAAACACACATATATACACACACACAAAAACAAATGAAAACGTATGCGTCACGCACTAGACATTCGTTCTTACTGTTTTTTAATTTACAACAACTTTTCAAATATTTAATAACAAACAAGTGACAAAATAATAAATATGTTCGCCTCACTCCCGATTTAAAATTACACCTACTCAACACATTGAAAACGACACTACCATGATTTATCTAAATTACGAAATAGATAACTTGATTTTGTTCATGTCAAACAAGGTTAGTCGAAAACAATCTACGTTATACCAATCTTTCTCAGAGAATGTTATATAGAATTTACAATAAAACTGTTTTTAAATTTTACAATGAATAAAGTTTATAAAACTTACAATTGAAAAGTGTTTTTTTTTAAATTTATAATAAAACAGTTCATGAAATTTCCTATAAACATTATGATTTAAATTGTTTTATTTAGTTCGTGCAATGATCAATGAATTCTAGGATCTATATTATATGCAATATCTTATATCTTAAAGTTGATCCAGAAAATACAACAATTAACAAATATAATAATGTTTTGGTTAAAAAGAAACAATATTAAGAACTAAAATTAGTTTCGATTAAATTTCTAATAACTTAAAATTTATTTTCCAAGTAAATATTTGAATTTAAAAGTTGCAATCCTAATTTTTTTATGGGTACAAGGTTATTAGCGAGATGAAACCTATCATTAAAGCAGTTTGCTGCAAATTTGACAACAATGCAGCAAAAACAAAATTATGAAGTATGATGGACGTTTTAGACATGCTTTGAAATGCATGTCCAAAAATTGTGTATAAATATAAACTTTATTTAAGTTTTCCTTTCTTTTTCATGATCGAATGTAATTAAATGCAATTTTCTAAATAGTTTGGTGTGGCAAAACGGTCCCACAATTATACGAAAGACGAATTAAAAATGTGATAATGTAAAAGAGTATAATATAAACAAATCAATTGAGTTCGATTTGTTAAGCACAACTTGTATGATAATTTTTTCAAATAATTTCGGAACATTAGAAATAAATTCAAATTTGAATTCTGTGAAACAAGAAAAAACTGCAAAATCCATTAGATGAAAATGTCGATCTATTATTTGCCTTGTTTTGTGTTTTTTTTTAAATATTTTGAATTTCACAAAAAAAATAATGATTGATCTTATAGTGTGTTATATACATAGGGCAACACATTCCGCTGTTTCTATTGAATATAAGTTAAATAAAATAAGATTACATACCATTGATTTTATTTTGCAAAAGATCATATTATGGAAACCACATTCTGAAGATGTACTTGACTTAAAAAAGTATGGCCATCATATCCGGAACTTAGAATGTGTTTCTTCATTTTATATATACTGGAAATATACGAGATGACACATAATAACATTTTGCAAAAAAGATCGTTTACTCAACCCAATCGGAAAATTCTTCTCTCAGCTTACATAATTATAATTATCTGTTTTATCTAATAATAATAACAATTGTTTTTTGTATGGGCGATACAAAAATACCCAAGTAAAACTAAGACCTCTCTCTGCAACGCCTTACACAAACTTGCGCTGCTAAAATTATCTATACAGTAGATAATTTTCAACTGTGCTTCACAAACAAAAGTGAAGTAGATAATTAAACAGGATTCGCCTTCGTCACAAATGGAGAAATGAATGCATTACCTCTAGATGGCCTCTAGATGGCCTCTAGATGGCCTCTAGATGGCCTCTAGATTACCTCTAGATGGCGCCGCATCCGCAGCTAATTCAACAGACAACTAAGATTAAACCTTAACTAATTGACATAAAACAGGTTACAAGCCGGGCGTCCCCGGGCAAAATATTCACCTCCCACCTCCTCCGCAGTACTTTACAGGACCCTCAAAAACTTATGTGGCGCCCGAGGGTAAAATATATATTCCCGCAAAGCCACCCCAGCTTGTATACTGTAACAGCTTTGTTCGTTGCCTGCGAACAGTGGATTTTTTTATGATTAAAAGAAACTGTAAAAACATTTTTATTAATAATATTTTTACAAAAGGCCTGACAAGTTCCAAAGCACATAAACATTTTTCGCGTTTTACTGTGAGCAAAGTCTTCAATGATAGCGTCAAAATCCATATCCATCAAAGTGTCAGATGCAATGCTAAGAAGCGCCAGATTAGTAAGCCTACCTTGACCCATAGTGTTCCTTAGGTACGTTTTGAAGTTTTAGTTTGGTGAAAGATCTCTCACAAGATACTACAAATACTCTGACTGTAAGCAAAATTCGTAGTGCAACACGGAGGTTGGCAAAACCTTCACCATATTTTTCAATGAATGAGAGAAGGTCTGGTGCCGTTTCGTTCAACAGGAACTTCAGGTCTTGTACTACTTGACAAAGCTCAGATGGTGAAATGTCATCATACTTTTGAGCATATCCATGCACATGTTGCTTATTTCTCTTTCATCTTTCAAAAATATGTCTCTTGGGTGTAAAAAAAATTCCAAACCGGTTGTCTATTTCATGGAATCTAGCACTTCTTAAAAAAATCGATCAGTTCCAGCAAAAACTTTTCGCTTCATATCAAGCGGCGGAGTTAGCGGTTCATCCGAGGCCAATTCTCCAGGCATAAACTTCTTCCAACGAACTCGCTTGATCTCAGTTTCAATTTCCCACCTGCTGCATAATTCTATGCTCTTGTCCACTGCAACCTGTGGGCAATTTTCTCGGTTCTCTTGCAGCCATATTGTCAGAGCATTAATATCTTTATTAACATCAGCAAATGTAATTTCAGGAATCTGCAGTTGTTTTTGTACGATGTCAATCATTCTCAGCACATGCGTCCGGAATGAAAGAAAGGCCAACAAATCAAGGTTTAAAATATTTTTTAGTAGTGTCTCACTGTCAGTCCTTGGCTCAGCAGTAAAGTTGTTTGACGACGAGATTTCTTCAAGAGCATTTAGCACACCACTTAACTCTGTCTCAAGGGCTTGAGTAGCATTAGCTCTAGAACTCCATCGGGTATCGTTGATTCTCTTTAGAGTTATTGCAGTGACTTTCTTCATTGTTCCTCGTCTACCAGTGCTGCGACTGAAGACAGTAAATATTTAATTTATCACATTAAAAAACGTTACTGAACTCACACCAATCTTCAAAGCTATCAGCTCCTGCTAAGTTCAGGCTATGTTTGTTGCAGTTGATGAAACTATTTTTGAGTTTTTCTCACATAGCCGACGTTGAACTCATATATGCTTCCCAGCTATGATCAAATAGACCTGCATTTGTTGAAGTCAAGTCCAACAGATTCTAAGTCATTAAGAATTTCTTCTTGAATGCATTCAACATATTTTGCCTGTAGCTTCATGAAACCAAGTTATGTCTCTTTAACTGTAATTTTCCTTGCTTTGAGCCTGATGTGAAATTTCCAGAGTAGAATCACACATGACACCATAATATTTGCCTTCCGTAACGTCTGCAACAGGTTTTACCAATACGATTTTAGCCAGCAGTGAAATACATTAATTTTGTATCACTGGCGACAAGTAAGTAGCTCTTCCTTTAGCCCCATTGTTGTGTCTGTCCAAGTGTTCTTTGAGAACTGGGTCAAAATCCAAAACAAACCGTACGAGTGTCAGGAGTTTCCTTTGCCTTTGCTGTCTGTACCAATGGAATCATCACTTCCTTGAAAAAACAAATTACAAGAGGCCAACAAATGTGTCAGTGAACCATCGATCTTATCTAACTCAAGCTTCTGCGTTTTCTTCAACTTTCTGAAAGTGCTCCTGCTTAATTTAGTCCGTTTCGGTGGCATGGGAGCCTGACAAACATAAGACAACGTATAATAGTATTTTTGCATTTATCTTTAAACAAAATATCACAAGGGTTACTTTCAGATAAATGGCGAAATTACTAGTAAAATAAAGCATTCTGTAGATATAAGTTTCTGGTAGTTGTCAATAAGGTGTTTAGTAAATTAACGTATTTTTTTCTTGTCCCGAAATGTAGTATTTATTTGTGAACAACTGAAAAAAGATGTTTAGCAAAATTAACATGATCGGCGGAACAAAAAAAAACGTAGAAAAAATAAATTTAGAACAAAAATAAATTTAGAACAAAAATTTCGATAATAAATGAAATTTTTTGATTTTAAATACATTGTTAATTGTTCAATACACTTATTAGCCTAAGCAAACGCCTAGTTGAAGGGTTTAAATAGGCAATTTACCCAGGGTTCTTGGGTTTTAAAATTTATGTTCAGAAATGCATTATATAAACTAATTAAAATAATTTATTTAGATAATACATATACGTACCATATAGAGTTTAATAAGTTATACAAATATTGATAATTATTATGCGTAATAATAAAAACGTAAATCAACAATCAATAAATAAATATATTAAGAATTATTAGACCTAATAAAAAAATAATTATGAATAAATGAATACACTAAAAATTAGTACGCCCTAGAGCAAACTTGCAAAATAATAATCAATAAAAAAATATATTAAGAATTATTGGACCTAATACATAGATTTAAACAATAAGAATAATTATGAATAAATAAATAAATATATTAAAAAATATCACGCCTAAGAAACAAGTTTAAATAATAATGATCAATAAACAAAATATTAAGAATGGTTAGGCCTAAGATCAGATTTAAAGAATAAGTATTTATAAACAAATTTAAATAATTATGAATGAATAAATATATTAAAATTTACTAGGCCCAATAACCAATTTTAGATAATAGTTATCAGTAATTCAATATATTAAAAACTGTTAGGCATACGAAACAGATTGAAAGAATACTTATTAATAAACAAGTTTTAATAATTATGAATAAACAAATCTATTAAAAATTATTAGGCCTAATAAACAAAAAAAAAATAATTAACCATAAACAAAATAAAATAATAATCAATAAATATTTTAAGAATTATTAGGCCAAATACAAAATTTGAAACATAATACTCCTAATAAGTAAATATATTAAGAATTGGACAAAGTTGAGAACAACCAGCACGTCGTGTCGCATGCTGTACGAACACTGACATTTCAATTGATGTTAAAATTGACAAGCGTACCGGCTGTACTGGTTTGAATTGGTGTATTGGTTCTAATAGATTTTTTTGGCTACCAAAAACCATTTGAGGGGCAGTCAGGTTAGGTTTTGTTTGGTGGGTCATGATAAGGCTAAACTTTCCTTAAATACTGCAGTTTTCGTACAGCATGCGATGCGACGTGCCGGTTCTTCTCAACTTTTACCAACAAATTTAAAAAATAATTATGAACAAATAAATATAATAAAAATTATTAGGGCTAATAAACAAGTTAATATATTGAGAATTATTAGACCTAATAAATAAATCTAAGCAATAATAATTAGTTATAAACAAACTTAAATAATATTTATGAATAAATAAATATTTTATAATTTGTTAGGTCTAAGAAATACATTTAAATAATAAATATTAATAAAAAATTAAAATAAATAAATATTCAAAAAATTTAGGCCTAATATACAAATTAACAGTGCAGTTGTGTGACTGTATAGATCGAACTAGCTCTCTCTCTACCTGTAGACTTTAAGCCCTGCAGGCATTGAACCGTTGAACGAATCTTTCCCTCTTTGGTATGATACATAACGTTTTGGAAACGAAAAAACTGAAAAAACTTGTAATGTGTTATAGGCAGTTAAGAGACTAGTCAAACAAGCACGAGTAAATGCTATTCATTAAAATCTTTGTTTGTAAATTAAAGGATTGTGTAAAATACGCTTTGTGTAAGTCCATAGGCCTATTTTATGTTGACTAGCATACGTTTGTTCTTTACTTTCACCTCATTTCAACTTCATATAAATATCTTATACTATCTAACACATGTTTGTTCTATACTTTCATAGTATTTCATCTTTCAAATAACTTCATAGGCCTATTTTATATTATATAACATATATTTGCTTTCCTTACTTTCATGGCATTTCATCCTGGTAATATCTTCATAGGCCTATTTTATGTTAACTAACATACATTTTTTCTTTACTTCCATGACATTTCATCCTTGTAATAACTGCATAGACCTATTTTATAATATTTATCTTTACGTTTATGTTATTTCATCCTTGTACTAACTTCAAATGACTATTTTATGTTATTTAACATACTTTTGTTCTGTACTTTCAGGGCATTTCATCCTTGTAATAATTGCATACACACACTTAAATACACATTATGAATCAATAGTCGGTCAAGTTGAACATAAGATGACAGCTTAACTTTTAATTATCTTCTATCTTTTTAAATTTTTCCAAATTACTGTCTCCATATTTTAAAACAAAATGCTAAAATGTTGTTTTGAAGATCACTGATGGAAGTAGGTCGGAAGTAGTTTGTATTATACATAAACATTTAATTAAACTGTAATCTCAGGTTCAATTGAACATCTTCAATCAACTAGAGCTAGCTTCATTATTACATCATAATTTAATCAAAAAATAATCATTCAATGAATTGATAACTAGGCTATAATGTCTTTAGCTGTACGTTAAGGTTTAATCACAGCACATAAACAATCTTAAGCAAAGCTACTTTCCAGACTGTATTTCCTATAAGTCAATAACTGGGATAACAAAATACATGTGGACAATACAGTAGAAATACATCTTCAGTTTAATGAAATATGTTTAAATAAAGTAAACATTAATAAACATCCAAACAACATGGTCTGGTGTATTGAACACAAACTTGCACCATTTACGTAAATCTTTTAGTTGTTAGTTATCGAAAATCTGCCAATAATTCTATATAAATGTATCTTAAGAGTTATGTAAAATTAAACATTGAAGTACATTAACAGGTTGAAGAACCGTTCTCACAAAAAGCAACTGTATTTTCTATATTAAGGATAAATTTATATTACATTGTTACACCAATCATTTTAAACTACTAGTTTGTTTTATTGAAAGTTAGTTTCCAGATATGCTTACAACCAGACTTGTCATCATGCCTCATAGTTTATATTTATGATAAGATTAATTGCATGATACCAGATACGTTTCAAGTAAATATATAATTGAATTCAAATTTCTCAAACATTAGTTAACTTAGTAATTGATAACACACATAGTTTTAACCTATCCTTAACATTTCGCGGTTCAATCAAATTATTAATTATGTTCCACTCATATATATAAATTGTTATAGTTGTATGGTATAGTAGCACACACAGATTATAACATTATAAATCTTTACAGTTTTATGTTATATTAGAAAAAACAAGTCATAACATTGTATTTATAATGCTTTATAATTTTGTAATTGCATGTTATAGTTGAGCAAACAAATTATAACATTATATTTATAATGATATATATAAACTTACTTTTAAGCAAAATAAGCTTTATTGAGTGAAAAACTTGTTTATCCTCAGCTAATCTAGTCAAATGGAATTATACAAGCTATAACAAGCATAGCTTGAAGATAAATCATGATGCGGTTCCTTTAATTCGAAAACCAACATAGCGGAAATTATTTACTCGAATCGAGCAATTAATTCATTCATTAATTAAAGATTTGCAGGCAATGATTAATTACTCAATCCAAATGTTTTATTTCTGTTAAAAATGATTGGTTGATATATTTTTTATTTTTTTAAATATATTCAATGGCTAATTTGGCATTTCTGAATATGTGTTAGGTTATCTTCTCAATCATTAATCCTAATACATCAATTTTAATAAGTGGTCAAATTATAATTCTAGATATTCGAAATAAAAACCCTCCAATCAATAATGGTTTTCAATAAGTTTTTTAGTTGTTTCTCTTGTCTCGTTTTAAGTATTCACAATGAAATAAAACATTTCATTGAACGTAACCATAATTTCTTTTAATGTTGAAATGTCCATTGTTTTGCAGAATTAAGGAAGAAATGCGATACAATAAAAGTATCTATACCATGTGTTAACATACATAAACCCAAGATAAACATAATTTAAATGTTACAAAAA
>JARUHE010321979.1:0-10000 GCA_031471125.1 Archaeomysis grebnitzkii | reverse complement strand
ATACAGGCGTACACAGATACATTCATACGCTCATGAACACAAACAGGGAAAACCATCAAATACAAACACATGAACACATACAGGCATACATACCCATAGATAAACACACAGATAAGTACACACATGCATACACATAAACACTTACGGATTCATATACATAAACATATACAAAATCATGCATACAAAGAGAAACAAGCATACACACTTACACAAACATACGCGTTTATATAAACATAAACACTTACTGTACAAACATATACCCATATAGATATATAGCTAGGCATTCTTTTATTTAAAATTAAATTGTAATTGTATTGTATAGTTTTGTCGAGCGTGCGTAGCGAAGCTCTACATAGGCGTAGCAATACCGATGTCGTCGTTGTCATCCTTGTCGTCGGCCTTAGACAATGACTTGATCGCCTATATATCATCTATATTTTTAAAGTTTGGTTTAAAATAGGCTTGTTTATTGGTTTTAATATAGGCTTGATTATTGGTTTTAATATATCAAACATTTTTTTATTTATTTTAATTACTTTTACCTGTATTTTTTCATTAAATTAACTTAGAACTTTCTTAACAATTTGTTTCATATGTTGGTTTGATTTATGCATCAATGTATTGGAAATGAAGTATACATAGATAGTCTCGAGGGTAAAATTTTGATTAAATGTTGTTTCCTCAGTTTGTAATACCATTTTGTATTGACTTTTCTGATTGCGGAGATAGAAGATGTTTTTGATAAAAAGATACAATTTTATATTTTGGTTTTATGTATCCATCAATGGATTGGTAATGATGCACACATAATTTTTTGTTGCTAAATGAATGGTCGAAATACATTTGAACTGCTCGCGTTCGGTTCGTGGATTACGAGTGATTATTATGTTAGAAATAATTATATGTGTATGAACATTTTTTTTGAAAGTCTAACTATTCTCAGAAGGTTCTACAACGTAATAAAAATACATTTTTTGCCTTTAATAAACTACATTATGCTAGTTATAAAAATAATATTTCTATACAATATAAAAAAAATCTTTTAGTATAATTACTACTATCAAAACTGATTTATTTTAATATTTAATGTTTTTTTTTATTGAATTCGATGTTGTTAAAAAGTTATTTTAGTTGAATAATATGCAGAAAATTATATACAATTATTCAAACATTTGTTAATAGATTTATTTCAACAAATTTTTCAATAATAAAATGTTTTTCACAAACATTGCTAATTAATTTTGATGTTTACTGAGTGGAAAAATTATTCATTAATTAGAATCATTTAAATAAATAACAAATTAAGTTAATAATCGGATGTTGAATATGAGCGATATAATATTTATTATTTGTTATTATTATTATTCCTTATACTGGTTCGTCTATTGTTAAAGTTAACATTACTAAGATTTATAAATATTTTGTTTTATTCATAACAGTTATAGTTATTATTATTATTGTTTTCCATTCGCGTCGTTAGTGTTTATATAATAAGTATTAATTTACATTTTAAGTTGTTGCTATATCTTTCATTATTGTTTTTATTATTATTTTATTTCTATTTTTAGTACATGTTTTTTTATAAATGTTACTTTTATTATAATAAGTAATATCATTATAATAATTGATGTTGTTATTCTGAGTATTTAAACATTTTGTTTTTATTAACAATAACATTTATTATTTTTGATTTACTGTTACTATTGTTCCTTTGCCATTATTGTTACTTCTATTATTATTCTTTTTATTATTACTAACACTAATGTAGGCTAAGTATTATTGTTATCTTCTGCTATTAATATTGCCCTTCACATTTATTACTAATAATTTGTATTATCATTATTTTTTTAAACATTTATTATTGTTCTTATTATTATTAACATTATTGGCGCTAGCATTACATCAGCATGTGTTATCTGAGGATCTTGATTTTAGACATAAACATAAATTCATAAAACGGAAGTCAACACCTTTTCCTATTCTATGAAAGGTGTTCTTACGGAAGGAAATGTAATAACAATAGTAATAGTAAAGCCACAATAATAACAATAGTAATAGTAAAGCCATATTAATAATAAACAACACAATAGCAATAACAATAGTAATAGTAATAACAATAGTAATAGTAAAGTCACAATAATAAACAATACAATAGCAATTACAATATAAAAGTAATGATAATAGTAAAAATAATAATAATAGAATTAGACTTAGAAATTGTTTTTTCTTTTAAAATACAAAAAAAATAATGTTACTATTAATGATAATGCTATTACAAATGTGTAACATAATATTAATAGCTATCGTTAATAATGTAAATAATAAGTATGAATAATAACATTCAGTAATAACAACAATTCATAATAATAATCTGTAACAACAACAATACTATTTACATTAGTAACATTACAATAAAATTATTTAAATTACTGATATAACCTGTCTTATAGAGCTAAAGAAAAAAAAGTTGTTATTCCATCTTATTTACTGTTAATATTGAAAGTTGGTTAAGTGTAACAACAATATAAATATTCAAATGTGAAATGTACAATGCATTTATCATCAGTATATTATGATTCATATTAGCATTATAATTTCTCTCACTGTATATTTAATGTCAAAAATATAACTATTGTAATAAATATAACTATTATCGTCAATGTAGCTATTATCATTGTTAACATCAGTATATTTATTATCATCTTTACAACTATTACCATTATTAACATCACTGTAATTGTTACCATCTATATAAATGTTGCCATTGCTAACACAGTATAATTATTATCATCAATATAAAAATTAATATAAATATAACTATTATCATCAATGTAGATTTACCATTGTTAACATCAATATAACCATTATCATTAATATAAATATTATTAGCAATACAACTATTAGCAACAATATAACTACTACCATTGTTAAGATCAGTATAACCATTATAATTAATATAAATATTATTATCAATACAACTATTAGCATCAATATAACTACTACCATTGTTAAGATCAGTATAACCATTATCATTAATATAAATATTATTATCGGTACAAACGTGCTTTCCCACAAATGCGCAGATAGGCGAAGTTGATAATTTCTCTAAATGCGCTAAACTAGATGTTTGCCTTTAACTTGGCAAGTCGGATTTTCTAATAACGGCACAGATTTATATGAATTTATGAATATTCATTGAAAAAATAAAAATGAACAGAATAATAACACTTACCAATTATCTCTCTAATAAAATAAAAGACCTCCACGAATATTGATGTATAATCCACTAATTCAACTTAGCTAATATTTACCTACGGCGCCATCTGGCGATGTCATCTTTATTTGTTTTATCCCTCATCCTAAATATTTATTTTTCAAATGTAAACCTTTTTTCCCTATTATTGTTTTTTCGTTCAAGAATTCTTAAATAATTACAACCAAAAACTATGTGTTTTTAAATTTACAATCGCGAGGAATGCTACCGCAGTAACAACATCTATTAGCATCAGTATAACTATTGCCATTGTTAACATCAGTATAACCATTATCGTTAATATAACTATTAGTATCAATGCAAACATTACCATAAATATAATTATTACCATTGTTAACATCAATATAACCATTATCATCATATAACTATTATTATCAAAGCAAATATTACCATCGATATAACTATTACCATTGTTGACATCAGTTTAGCTGATTTCATAAATATATTTTTATCCTCAATTATTATGGTGATCATCATTTTGAAACTTGTTATTACCATTAACATTATTATCATTATAACAGTATTGAGAGTTTAAGGAAATAACTTCAAGTTAAGTCCTTCGATATTATAAATGTAAAATAAAAACTAATGAAAAACAAATAAAATTCTGCGAAAGATTTTTCAATTAAATAAATGTCGGGAATGACGAAATAATATTTTTTTGGTTAATATTAATTTTAAATTTACACGATCTATGAATTTATTTTGTTTCAAAGACTTACAAAATATTGTCGAATTTTCTTTAACTTGAATTTTTTTCTGTTTTACTTAAAACTATTTTCTCATTAATTAATTATCTAGTTCGACAATTCCCAATAATAATATTTATTTAAATGTAAATTAGTTCAAACAAATACGATTGTTATCATTAACATTATCATTTCTGTATTTTTTTTAGATGTAATGTATACATGCACTGTTTAATAAATTTAATATTTAGTTTTCTGAATTTTTAAATTAACTTTTTAAATGCAAAACAAATATAATTTTCATGCATACATCTTTATGTTTAGCGTTATAGTTTGAATAAATTGAACATTTTTTTTGATAAGTTTTTATAAAAACAATTCTAAAATAAATATTTTTAAGTAATACCAACAAATATATAAATTTTATAATAAAAATTGTTAGTACAATGATAAAACAATACAAAAAACAATTATCTTTAGTATAAAAAATTTAAATGTTTAATAATTTTTTTCAAATTCTAAAAAATATTTCTTAAATGTTAAGAAATATCTGTTTTTTAAATGTTACGGAAAAACTGTTTTTATAAATGCCACAAAAATTATTTTTCAAAAACTATTGAACACATCTTTTTATAAACACAACGAAAATATATTTTTTTAAAATACTATAAAAACTTCTAAGCTACTAGAAAACTGTTTTATAAACACTGCAAGAAATACCTTTTATAAATACTACATAACATATTTTTTATAAATACTACATATAATACTTTTTATAAATGCTATACAAAAATACTGAACTACACTATAAAACGTGTTTATAAATACTACATACAATACTTTTCATGAATGCTATACAACAATGTCTGAACTATACTACAGAACATTTTTATTAAAGTGATACATAAAATACCTTTTTACAAATGCTATACAAAAATATCAATTATACTACAAAACTTTTTTATAAGCACTACACAAGATACTTTTTTATAAATGCTATACAAAAAAGTCTGAATTATACTACAAAGCTTTTTATAATCATTACATAAAATACCTTTTTATAAATGCTATACAAAAAGTTCTGAACTATACTACAAAACTTTTTGTATAAATACTTCATACAATACAAAACTTTTTTTTTATAAATTCCCCATAAAATACTTTATATAAATGCTATACCAAAATGTATGAGCTGTATACCACAAGACTGTTTTTATAAATACTACATAAGAGAATTTTTGTAAATGCCATAAAAAAGTTTTTGAACTATACTACAATTTTTTTATAAGCACTACATAAAATACTTTTTGTAAATGCTGTACAAAAAATTCTGAGCTATACCTCAAAACTTTTCATAAGTACTACGTAAAATACTGTTGTAAATGATACAATTGTTTTTATAAACACTACATAAATTACCTTTTTATAAATGCTATACAAAAAAGTCTGAAGTACACCACAAGACTTTTTTTTAAGTACTATATAAAATACTTTTTGTAAATGTTATAAAAAACCTTCTGAATTATATTACAAAACTTTTTTTTATAAACACTACATAAAATATCTTTTCATAAATGCTATACAAAAATGTCTGAACTATAGTACAGAACTTTTTAAAAATATTACATAGAATGTTTTTTTTATAAATGCTATACACAAATGTTTGAACTATACCACAAAATTTTTATAAATACTATATAAAATACTTTTTGCAAATGCTATACAAAAAATTCTGAACTATACTACAGTTTTTTTTATAAATACTACATAAAATAACTATTTATAAAATGTCTGAACTATAGTACAGACCTTTTTTTAAATATAACATAGAATGCTTTTTATAAATGCTATACACAAATGTTTGAACTATACCACAAAACTTTTTTTTATAAATACTACATAAAATACTTTTTATAAATGCTATACAAAAGCTTTTGGACAAAGTCGTCGCAGTGTGAGCTATAATTCTGTTTTTTCCCTCCTAAATAAAAGATATTCTCCAGATTTATCCTCGTTAGCTCACAAATGAGATGAAGAACAAAAATAACGGCCAATCTTATATTTCTTTTGCAAGTTGCAAAAAATGTTCTTGGACCGAAATTTGTTTTTTTAGATTTTATTCAAAGTTTGTTCTCTTGAATGCATTTATTTTGTTTATAATCATCTTGTTCCCTTTATAAGAAAACAAATGAATACTAATTGTAATAATTTTATTAATAGCAATTGCAATAATAATAATTTAATAATTTTTTTTTCGTTCCTTAAGCTTTACATTTTTTCAAACATTTTTCTTTTTTGTAGTTTTCTATGAAGAACTATCTTATTAATAAGTGTTGCCGTAATAATTATGTATATTAAAACTACTGATAACGTTAAATAAAACAATAATAAACTTTCTCGGACCTTAGACTTTATTTATACAAAAAACACAACACCCACTCTTTAAAAAGACATTTTCCAAAGGATATAAATAAATAAAAGTCAATACCTAAATACTTGTATTTAATCTAGAAAACAATATCATGAGCTTGTTGTAGTACGTGCAGATCATTAAATAACCAAGGTAGAAATAATGATAGCATATTTTTAACTTACACTTATTATAAAACCAAACACAATTATTGTAAAATAAATTATTTAATAATATAAGTTTATTGAAGTAATGATTTGTTACATAAAATTGTTTTAATTAATTATTTTGTAGAATGATTAACAATTTAAAAATTAGTTTGCTAATAAGCATTGTTAAATGCAGAATTAATCATAAATGGATTTAAATTAAAAGTTACTACATTATAAAATATTCAACTTTGAAATTAGTTTGTGTTTGCCAATACAAAGTTACTCTATATAAAGTTCATCCAACATTATAATTTAACTATTCTCGTTAACTATATTTGAAAGTTATTCAAAAACCAATGAACTGTCATAACTAATGTTTGGTATATAATATTCTAATGTAATAAACTGCAGCATTCACACCATGAAAGCCTCAACTCATATTGAAGGATAACATTTTTACCAAAAATTGAAGAAAATACTTCTCAAGTCCTCAGCCATAAATAAATAGTTATTATTGAGACTGAGAGCTCGACCGTTCAAAAATATTGGCATTCTGTCACATCTATTTGAGTTGGAAATAAATAAATCGTTTATTGTATTTCATCCGAAATGTCTGAAGTATTTTAATAAAGCATTCAGCTACAAACAAATATAACTTTTTTTTATCTCTTAATAGTAAATTAAATGTGAAGAAATTTCAATATAATATATATTATATTTATGTTAAAGCTGCTTAAATACTTTTAGAATAAAAGTATTTAAAATAGTTTAATATCTAATGCTTAATTTTAACAACATTAAATGAAACAAATATTTATTATTTTACATATACTTTGGTATTAAATTTATTTTATAATTACAATTGAATTTATATTGCAGATAAAGTTAACGACCGAAATGTATTAACATTATTAACATTGCAATGATATCAATGTGTGTTCTTATCAATGTTTAAAAGGAAGTTTTATGTATAAAGTAATCTCTATAACATGAAATAAAAATAATAAACAGATAAATGTGTGACAGAAACCATGACCTGGTTTTATTATGCTGGTAATTTAAATGAAAAAGCCGTATGAACAAGTTCAATGTAATTACAATATAGATTATAAATTCAATAAACTCCACGGATGGCAAAACAACACCTCTGTAATGTTACATTTACCTTTATATAGTATAGGCTCTATGCTTTGGTGAACTTATTTGAGAGTAAAACTTTGAGTTTATGAACATATGTATTCACACGCACACGCACCGGAACCCATCATGATATACACACATACGCAAATAAAGAAAGCACACAAATATTCAGTAAACCTACGCATGCAAATGCAAGCACATACTTGCACAAAATTGATTACCCACCTATACCTTTAAATAGTTAAAATAGGTATTCATCAATTTCGAAAACTAAGTACAGTATAACACCTGAAAAGTAGAATAATAAAACGTAGAAAGTTTATAAAATGTAGAATCATGAAACAGATAAATCCTAAAACGTCCACGACATGTCTATGTATACAAAGAAAACGTATACAAAAGAAAGCAGAGATAACGGTGTTAAATCGGTATGCCTGAAAAGGAGATTCTTCCTATAACGTAAAAGCATTTTGGTTTACATTTCAGGAATTTTACTGTTTACATATAATGGTATTGGAAAACACGTTTTCTACAAAAATGTATGTCCAAGTTAAAATGACATTTTTTGCAATGTCTACACTTATGTTCTGAAACCAGGAGGACTACTCGCAGAACACATTTGTGACTGATTTAGTTTTTGAAATCCTTTTGTATAGTTTCAACAACTCGAATTTTCTCTGCATGACTGGCTCATATCCAGAGATTTTATTTCTCATTTGAATAACAGATGAAGCCGTTTAAACAGAGTACATTTTAGGCATTGTGTTGCCGTGGTTGTAGTAAACATGAAGTTGGACATGTTGAGTTAAATAAGTCACTAGATTCGAAAAACTGATTTGCATAAAAGCTTTGATGTTTCATAGTTGGTTGACTTGTTTTATTCTTATGATAGATTGAAGTCAATAGAGAAAATAAAGAAGTTACACTTTCCATGAAGGAATTAAGTAGCCTCCATGGCAGTACAGAATCATATTAGAAGAGGGTCAACTGTTAAGTACACAGAACTCATGGTACACTGTACATGCTATAACATTTTTCTTCACAAAATTCAAACTCCTAAGACTATGCCTAGACTGGTCGAATTTTCGGTTTTAAAAACGCTCTCTATTAGTTTACGAAGCTATCTCATTAAAAACAAACGGAACTAAGTAATTTATGGACGTCTTGAACAAAAGATGAACACTTTTTTTGTAATTATAAAAAAAACTTTTCAATGGTTTTTATCAACTACATATGGCAAATATTTAGATTTGCAAAATTTCGATTTCGTTACATAGCACTAATTATATTGAACACTACTTATGTCAAAAATAAACAATATTTTTCTGAAGAAATTAAAGTAAAAATACAGTTAGTTAATTGAATTCATTTTAATTACCTTCAATCCCATTGAAAGTATAAATGACGAATAGAGTTTTAATTACTTTCTAATTAGGATAAACTAAAGAATGAGATGAAGATAATGACTTGGAAAAAAAATTCATCATCAAAAGGAATGTCTTCATAAATCTGATTTTTATCATATTTTTCTTAGCCAAATGATTGTGAAGTTCGAAAATTTAAATTCATGCGTGGCTTACGTCTTTGTTATAAAGTTTACTGTTATTATACAAACATTATTATTATACTTAGTCGTATACGAGTTCAAAACAATCGTATACGATCTTATACCTAGGTCATATACCTCTTAGAACGTAACACTTATAGAATGATTTGCATGCATTTAGATGAATAATTGTGTATATACGAAGTATAATAACATTTTTAAACGTAAATTAAGCTTTATGATAAAGCAAAATAAACGTTTAACAAAGAAACTAAAACCTACAAACTCACATTTTTGTTATACAAGAGAAATATAAATTTATTTTCGAACGTTTTGAAGACTTGCTAGAAACTGTTGAGTCTTAATACCTATGTTTGTGAGACTAATATTTATTTTAGCTAATAGAGATCGGTTAAGAAAATGTTTCAGGAATACATATTTCATGAAAATATGAGAAAATATTGTTGATTGATTGTTCAATACTGTAGAAAATTTAATTATAAGGGCCGACTGTTAAATCTAAATTTATTAAACTTTATGAAAAAACTTCCAAATTGAATTAACAAAACTGTTGAGTAATTGATTTGTCAAAAAAATGTAATTCATTCACCTTTGCTTTAAGATTTTTTTTTAGAACAAAATACGTTTGTCACCAATGTGTGAAAGTGAATGGATTAGCGCCCATGAATATTTGATCACAGATATATAAAACAAATAAATATATAAATAAATAAATAAATAAATAAATAAATAAATAAATAAATAAATAAATAAATAAATAAATAAATA
>JARUHE010321968.1:0-11377 GCA_031471125.1 Archaeomysis grebnitzkii | reverse complement strand
AACAACAACAACAACAACAACAACAACAACAACAACAACAACAACAACAACAACAACAACAACAACAACAACACTACAACACTAAAACATTAATAACGATAAAAAGTATAAACAATAATAAAGAAAAGTCTGTTTATTTTCAAAAAGGAAAAAGTTTCAAGTATTAAATAGGTGTGTTAATCACAGTAAAAGGTTATTTGAATAATAAAATTTTAGTTAGCATTTTTTAAATATTATTATTGATACAACTTTTCCTATAATTCCAACACACAAGATGTTTCAATTGACACTAAAGCGACATATAAACTACAATAGAATTAATATTGATAGTAATAACACAAATCATAATCATGAGAATAAAAACACTAATATTATTGTCAATGAAATAGTAATAATACAATCAATAACAAAATAATATTGATAATACAATGACAAAATTGAGTTCTGCGGATAATAATCTTAAGGTTTCAATAATAATAATAAATAATTACTTTATATTAATTTATTACCGTGATATTTATATGTTAATATATAAATGATACATTAATATGTTATTTATATATTAACACATTATTTTATTTAACATTTTTATTTTAAATAAACATACTAGTTTTATATTAATGCAGTTTTAATTTTATATCAAAATTGATTTTTTATGTTATTCGATTAATTAAGTTTTAACATATTATTGATTGTTTATTAGCATATTAATTATGTTAATATATTAATATGTTTTTATTATATAACAATTAGTAATGAATTAATATACTGTTGATATTTTAATATATTGAATATATATTAAAATATATATAATTATGTTATTACAATAATATATTTTTTATCTTTTATAATAATTCTATCTTGATATAATAATGATTTACTAATATATCATTTATACATTAAAATATTGATTGTGTTAATATATTAATATTTTAATATATTTTAATTATATGTTGATATATTAACTATATATTAATATAATAATGATATTTTAATATATTAGTTATGTACTAACATATTTATTATGCTAACAAATTGATTTTTTTTAAATATTTCAATTTCATATTATATATTAATTATATCTTAATGTATTTATGATACTGTATATCAATATACTAATTATATTTTAACATATAAATTATGTTAATATATTAAATTTAATTTAACATACTAATGATATACATAAGTTATTCATCAACATGTTAATTGTATATCAAAATAAGAATTATGTGTTACTATAGCGATTTCTGTTATAGATCAATATAGTAATTCTATATAAACCTATTAATTATGGTAATTTATCCAATTTAATTTAATATATTAATTATATATTAATTTTTTGTTATATATTAATGATGTTATAGTATATTAATGATGCATTAGTATACCAATGATGCATTAGTATATTAGTATATTAATTATGTAAGCATATTAATTTTACATTAATGTATTAATTATCTGAACCGTGTATATTTACTATCACATGTTACATAAAAATTAAAGGTGTGATGGTTGATTTATATAATTAACAGTTTTATTATTTCACATTATGAAATCGAGGTTTTATCTTAAATGAACTACCTTACATATAATAAAATAAATAAAAATGTATTTATGAAAGACTGGCTTAATATGATGAAATCATCATTCTATAGTTCAACTTCGAAACCCAAGAAATACCAATGTTCAAACTATTTAGCCAAAACTATGAATGAAAACAATACATGAGAGTTAAAAGTTTATTTGAAAAGAAGGAGAAGACAAAATACATGGTGTGGCATTTATCGTATCGTAGAGATAAGGGAAAGTATTCAATGATCCAAGTACAGTATATGCCCTACAGCAGGGTAGACCAGTGCATGTGAAAGTGGACTTCTATTTGAACCAACACCATATGCACGAAGGGATTGGTAAAACAAAAGTTGTTATACATGAAGATCTTAATATTTTCAATGATGTAAATGACATACGTACAGTCCCTCTTGATTCTGACCATCGCATAGTTGAATCAAAAACCAAAATCAATATATTGAAAATGAAAAGAAAACATGAATGTAAGATATACACCCTTGAAAAACTTGGAAATATTATAAGAAGTGTGCAAAAGAGCTTAAAAATCGATTTAGGGAAGAAATTACAGCCATAAACACTACAAATGATATATAGAAAGAGAATTGGGCGTATTGAAAGATACTGAGCACGGTCAATGTTTTGCTAGATGCTTCACGGTAAGCCGTAATTATTGTGCATTTACTCATATAAAAGTAACAAGTTACACTTCTTATTCGCCCGGCCTCTGATAAGTGGTCCCACCCGCAGGTAAACAATAGCTTCTGGAATTTCATATCAAAATTAATTTTCAAAAAAGTTCCAATACAGTGAAATAAATTTTCCTTTATGAGAAAACACAAAGCACATTTGAATAAATACTTATAACTGTTAAATTTTTTGAGCTAATAAGGTCCAGTGTATATGTTTTGATTTCCCCTGCTGAAATTGATCACATCTGTTTTCTCAGAAATATCAATTTAGCGAATTGTTTTCTACGAAATATACATTTGGCGAAATATAATTTTAGCAAATTTAATTCTCAGAATTTTAATTTGTAGAAATTGCAATCAGATAATTTTTTTAAGAATTAAATTTCGACAAAATTACATTTTGGAGAAAGCAACAAATTGATAATGCCCCATACAGCATGCGGTTATTTTTTATTTTACTATTTTCATAACTTTAAAACTAAAATTTCATGATAAAATTGATTTTAGTACACTTTGTTTGTTATACCTTATATTATTATATTACTTTTTCTAGAAATATATATATGTTCATAAAATAAAATAAAATACAATTTTATCGAAGTGAAGGTGATTGTTTTATAAATGGTGATCAAATATTTAAATTGCTTAATATTATAATTAATTTTTATTTCTCAGAGTGAAAAACACATTTAAATTATAGTAAAAGAGTTTTGTAACTAAAATATGTAAATAAAATCGAATTATTCAATCTGTATCAGTGAAATTATTAACTATTTATTAGCTTAAGCATTGTTTTTTTTCATTTTTTCAAAGTTTCTATAAAAAGTCAAAAAACTTTTCAAGAGGAATTTTTTAATTTAATGAAGGTTATATTCGGTTTTTTCAAGTTAATTTTACATAGGAATCGGAAAGAAAATCTACTGAACCTAATATCAAAACTTCTGTTACGTGAAATACGATTCAAACCTCTACAGCTCTCCTACCATCTCGCACAATAGAACTAAGCTATTGAAATTAAAATCTCTAAAACAGAATCAACCCACACAGTTCCCCTCTAACTGTCTCATTTCCACCAAGGTTCTCGCCTGATCTATAATCCCTCAACGTCATTCCAAACATCACATCATTTCAACCGACTTCAAACTTTTCAGCCTCAACATCAAAACAAAAATAACATGGCAAACGCTTCTGGATTTCTCATCTGGTCATCATTCAATAATAGTTATAATCACAACAAGCTAGATCTGAAAACTTTAATAAAGCCAACTGAACGTAGTTTAATTTTATTCAACAAGGTCACATAAAACACTTTAACCCCTTCCCGGCGGCGAGCTACTATAGTGGTTCGTATATTTCTTTGTTGATATGGAAAACAGATCTGACAAAAGTTAACAAGAAAGTATTAGTAACGCAGAGAAGATTGAATAGTCATCAGCATTGCAATGGCAACTTTTATTTAGTGACATCAGGCTGACGTCAAATTTCAAATGAATTTCAAATTTTTTGGACGACTTCAACTTGGTCAATGCTCCTTCATGGCAACAATGTATGACTCCACTTTCTATCTTATTATGCAGCTTGTTCCCATATTTATATAGGGTCGCTGTTTTTTCCTAGGTTTTACCACCTTGTCCTGTCTCTCACACATTCGTCTCGTAAACTTTTGTCTTTTAGATCTTCTTCTATCCGATCTTTACATCCTAAGCTTTGCTCTCCCTCTCTTTCTATTATCTTCCAGTTCTATGTAATTATTTTCTTCCTACATACACTTCATCCCTTATCATCACATGGTCATACCCGTTCAATCTCTTTTCTTACATTGTTATACTCAACTCTGTAACTTTTCCTGTGCCTCCTATGTATTCATTCCTTGTTTTATCCTTTCGTATTACACTGCACATCTACCTCAGTATTTTCATCTCTGCCACGTCCATCTTCTATTCTTGTGCTTTCTTCACTGCCCATGTTTTGCAGCCATACAGCATAGCGGGTAAAACAACCATCGTGTACACTTTTTCTTTCAGTTGTGTACTTATTTGTCTGTCATAGAGAACCACTGATACATTTCTCCATGCATTCCACCCAGATTGAATTATGAGTTGGACTTCTACCTCAAGCTATCCGCTCTCAGTCACGTGTGAGCCCAGGTACTTGACTGCAGGCACTCTTTCGATGATCTCTTTCTTTTCATTTTTCTCAATTGAACCAAAAATACCTGGTCTTGGACGTGCTTAACATTAAGCTCCTGTCCACTGAAGCCTTTTTTCAATTTCCAGCATTCGTCTTGCACACCAGGAAAATATGTCTCCACGTTGGACGATCTTACGTTGTTGTGTACAAGTGAAAACCTTACGCTTCTAGCATATTTAGGTTCGAAAAGATTGATTTAGGGTCTTCTCTTATTTACATAATCTTATTTCAGAAATATTTGAAATAACATGTACATACAAGTCAGTTTAGAGGACACTATTTGTATGGTTCCTTCGTAGGGTTTTTTATGTTAAATATTTTTAGTATTTTTATAATCATCTCTAAAATAAGATTTTACTTATTTTTGCTAAACAGTGCCGCAGGGAAAGGGTTAAAGCCAACTTTATGCCCGCAACAGCCACTCCTTAAACAAAAACAATAACAATAAAACTTCCTCTAAGCCACAAGATAAAATTCAATCAAATATACTAGGGACACAAATAAAAAAGAACAAGAAAAGGTGGAACAATTTCAAAAATACTAGGGAAGCCATCAACTTCAGAACCTGGCCTCCATCCACAGAGGAAAAAACAACAACCAAATAGTGATACGTTCCAAACTACAAATCACAAGCAATCAACATTATGAAATTTTACAAAACAATTAGCAACCAAACAACATTAAAGCCACAAGAGTATTGTGGTATGCACAAGAGTCCTAAATCAGACGCACATACTGACAGGCTCAAGTAAAAACTTAAGAGCCCAAAAACTGGGCAAGGGACGGAGAATAATCCAACTAATTGCTGGAATCATAAGAGATGCACAATTTCCCTAAAATGGAACGCGCATGAGGATAGGCGAAGAAGAGGCCGAAGATACCGAAGGTTATGCATCGCAATAAGGCCACCAAAGCCAAAGGCAGCGAACCTATGGATGAAATCGCAATCAAGATAGGACCGCGTGCCAAAGTTAAGAAACTCAACATGTTCTTCTATTTAAGATGAGAGGAAGAGTTGAAGATTCATCTTTCCAGTTACACCTTTTTCTTCCCATGGAGGGAAGGGGAGTTGTAGTGATTGAGTACTACAACGTAGCCTACATATGTCAGTCATATATAAATATTATAATGTTCATCTCCAATATAACAATCATTGATAGTCATAAAATGTGCTGTACTAATCATATTGTAACATCTAACAATCATTATCTCCCTAACCCCTCTTCCCATCAACCAAGCAGGCAGCCGCACACAGTTTACAACTTATTTCTGTACCGATTTTCCCACATTGGCCTCAAGACACATTATTTCTCTTTCAAATAAAAACCTAACCACTCCTAACTTATACAGTAAAGCTTCTGAGTTATGAAAACCCCGAGTAATGGCATATCTTTGCTATGAAATACATGAGTTATGAACAATTTTAATCTTTCTCTTTTGAGATTTTCAAGTGGTAGGGCAAGTAAACTTTGTGAAAATACTAGATAGGACACTTGTATCGCCAACTACTTAATTTTTAATAACCTATAGTGTTAATAAAGCTTAATAAAAAAATGTCAAATTAGGGTACATTTGGCAACTCTGGCAACAATTTACATGTTTTTATTTTATACATAACACCATGAAAGTTATATCACTTGTTTTATCTGATTTTTCTTGTATTTGATTTATACATAGTATTTACTTACAGTTGGTTGATATATAATGTTTGCTTAAAGTTGTTTTATTAACCAAATTTATCCTAACAACGGGCAGAATAAAAACGTTTTACTTATACATAAATAAGACACTCATTTTCTAAAATTAAAATCTTAGAAAACTGTCCATGTTTCTGTCTTCCTGAGATACTGCATCGCCATGAGTTATGAAACAGCCAAAGTTCATAACTCAAGAGTTTTGCGGTACAGGTACATTCACATCCTTGAATATTGGTTGCAAACAAACCAAATGACAGCTCCACAATAGCACAACACAACATCAATGCAAAATTCAATCAACCTCTTCCGCTGGGATAAAAGCTTCTGCAGCTCTAAGCCTGAAACTCAACACACATTGCACTAACACAGCACATTGAAACTAAGACCAATACAAACCTTGGCAAACACAATGTTTCAACTTAACTAAGAAACATTAACGCTAATACGGGTGAAACTCGTAAAATTGAATTAAATTTAACATTATAAATTATCAAATTAAGTTAATAAATAGATAGGATAATTAATAATAATAATGAAATTAATAATAATAGTAAAATTTATAATAATAATAATAACTTGAATAAACTTTAAAATTACACTTTTTGTAAGTTTTTTGGATAGATTTTGGCCGGGAAATCTGTCCGATAAAGTATTTTTCAAGGGAACCGATTCTGTCCGAAAGTTGGGCCAAAAAGTGTACTTTTCGGGCCATTTTTTGGAATGAAAAACGTTCATGTTCCATGCACTTTTTGGCCCAAATGTTTGCAGAGATGGAAATCCCTATAATACAATACATTCTCGATCCATCTTTTCTTGATACGGGACTAACTTTCTTGTTTTTAGTTCCTCAATGGCAACCTTATTTCCGTACTTTTTATTGGGATCTCAAGTAGATTTTTGCCATAATTTCTAACTTTTCAAGTAAGCTCTTTCTGGTTGGTTTATCGGATTTGATTGGCGTTTTTTGATGGGCGAGATCTATGTGCATGTTTTGCCTATTATCCAGCCCTTAAACTCCATTAAAAAAGTAAGCTCTTTCTAAATAAATATCATGACTTACTTATGTAATATTTTCTTTTTTCTCATATGACTTTAAGTCTTTTTTGCAGTTAATTATAACGCAATAAATATGTGAACGATTCAGTTTTGTAAATAACACCACAGAGGACCGGGTGTAAACAAAAAACATTGTTCCAATATGGCGTTCAGAGGCTTCAAGATAATGTAAATATTGGACGATATATCAATGCGCGGGCCAATCCATATATATAGGTCAGTGGTTATGACCTGTAATTAAGCTCATCGCTGGCTTTTCAGTTTATGTTTAAAATTAACAAGCGTACTAGATGTACTGGTTTTAATTTGTGTATTGGTTCTAATAAGTTTTTTACTATCGAAAACCATTTGAGGAGTGAAGCTAGGTTAGGTTTTGTATGGTGGGTCACGATAATGCCAAACTTTCCTTAAATACTGCAATTTTTGTACAACGTGCGAGGCGACGTACCGGTTCTTCTCAACGTTCACCATAACAGTTCGCTAAAATGATATTTCAGAGAAAAAAATTCGCTAAAATATCATTTCTGAAGATGCAATTCTCAAAAATCAATTTCGCTTAAGTGATAGAGCCCCAGCGCGGCCGCTTGGTGATTCAATGCTCTTGAATATTTATATTATATTTATAAATTGAATCCATTTTTAATCAAAAGGCACAAGTCCTTTTGATTGAATCAAAAAAGTTAGAGATGATCACATATTAACATAAAACTGTTATGTTTTTTATTTATTGTATTGTCAAGAAAGCGCGGTAAAATCATGATTATAGGTTTTGAACGACGTGATATTTTACAGTAACACCATAACAGTTTTTCTATGCACATACTGAATAAATAATAAAGTTAATTATCTAAATGACAAATAAACTTGACACAAAAATAAAATGCTCAATTGAATTTATAATTGTAACACTTTGAAGTTCGAATAATAATAATATAATAATGAAAACTCGAACAGGATTTTGTAATAAGATTTTTTGAAACTTTAGAATTGAGCCTTTGCATTTAAATTTTTCAACAAGTTACATACTGTATATAGTTGATTACATAAACAAGCGCCCGCACACACACACACACACACAAACACACATACACACACATACACACACACACACAACATTCGTTTATAAAAGTACAATCTCAGATAGCTATACATAAATAGGCTATATGATTTTTTCTACAGCAGGCGATAGGAGAATGCTTAAATTTTGAAATAAGGTAGGGGGAGCCTATATAGAGAAATGTTCTCAACTCTGCAAGGTCTTGAACCCCTTTGTATATAACTAATTCTATCGTGAATGCATGTACACGACTGAGCGTGTTTGAAATTGTATTCACCTTCCTGCCTAGCAACCATAAACATAATATTTTGCAATCCTTTGTGATTCATTGTATACGGGCCTATATA
This sequence comes from Archaeomysis grebnitzkii, assembly GCA_031471125.1. Lineage (NCBI taxonomy): Eukaryota > Metazoa > Arthropoda > Malacostraca > Mysida > Mysidae > Archaeomysis > Archaeomysis grebnitzkii. The sequence continues at coordinate 2,769 of JARUHE010321968.1, read as the reverse complement.
TAAATGTTCTGAGGAAAATTACATGTACAGTAAATGTGAGATTAATTTTACTTTTGTTTCTTCAGATGATAATTACAGCTGTGTGCGATACTAGAGACAAGTTACAATGAACAACAAATAAATGAGTTGAAGTTCTTAATTAATGGAAATAGAAGAACAACAAAAATAGGACAAATGTGATTAATTCCAGCAGAGGTAATCAACACATATACATTGGACATTATTAGCTTGATTCAACAGTTTTAAGTATTTGGTTGTGATGTTGGACAAAAAAACATAAAATTAATATAATTATTTAGTAAACCACAAGGCCTTATTGCACAAATTTAAACTTATCGGTCTCATCCACCATTGTTTTTGTGTGGGACTCCTCTGGATTTATCTAGATCCTTTAAGTTATTAGGTGTGATAATTGATGATAAGCTCACTTTTGAGAAGTATTTGCGGTCCATTGCAGCTTCTTTTTCGCAGAGAACTGAACTCATCCGTAAATTTTTCAGGACTCTTGTAATGATGAAGTTGTAATTAAGTTTTTTTATAGATTTATCTTACCATGTTTTGAGTATTGTTCGCCTCTTTGGTCTTCAGCTGCAGAATTTCACTTGAAATTATTAAATCGCGCCCTTAATAATATCCGCTTCTTCCTGCCTAATATCTTCATTGACTTTGAAAAACGTAGGGATGTTGCTAGTTAATCACTTCTGTACAATATATTCAATAATGTGAACAATACACTGCATCCTCGACTGCCTACACCATATACGCATGCAAGGTTGACTAAGTATGCTTTAACTTTAAATTACAAAACGTATCAATGTGCTAAATGTTTTGTTCCATTTTTTTGTAAATTTGTTGGTTAATCTTCATTATGAGACAATTCATTGTTCTGACCAGGAACATTTTAAGTCTGCAGTCATTGTATGTTTTCATAGTGTTGTTGGCGAGTAAAATTTTTCTTCACGATTTTTCTGAACCTACAAAATATGTGATGGTAATTTTTGACGCATTAGGAGAATAAATAATGCATTAAATTTATAGAACACTTTTCAGCTATGTTCACAAAACGCTTGTCATTAATATCATCATTACCCACATCAAGTGATGTGTACCCTAAGGGTATGTATCCAACATAGGGCGGTCTCCTTCAAGCCGGGGTAAGAATAGCATATTAGATTTTAAAAGAATCCAGCCACGTTCAAATGTTCAATGAAATAGCCTTATAGCGGAATCGAACCACTACCAACGATATTTGCTTATGCAGCATAGTCCATGGGCTACATAGTGTTTAGCTCCCCACTGCCATATACCTTAAACTTATCACAAATTTTCATAATACGTTTAAACCTTCAAAAAAGCTTTGTTACTCATTCGAAATCAGGTTGAAAGTTCTCCTTACAGGGCAATTTACCTCCCGCCTCCTACGACTTTTGAGGAGTAGTTTTGCAGTACAAAATTACATATATTTTATTTATTTATCAGCCGATTTGCTTTTTATAACTTTATTATACGTACAAACGCATATCCTATACCTTTTATTTAATACTATTTCTAATTATAGGATATGTTTTTCAAGCTATTTCGAATTTTGTTAGAGAATATTTAATGTTTTTCAGTATGCGCCTTTTTTTTTTACTGTAAAAAAGTAACTATCAAGTTAAGAGTATACTTTAATACATGTAATGAAACCAGCAAACGCATGCACACATTGATAGGAACGGAAATATACTACCTACTAAATGTTTAAATTACCTTTCTATATTTTTACATGGCTTTGTTTAAATACCAATTGTTTTTATTAACTAAAATAATAAAGGTATTAACATAATAAGGTTATAATGATTATAATAACAATAATAATGATAACAATAATAGTAATAGCAATAATAATGCAATTACTAATGTTATTATATCTATTATGTCAGTAATGTCTGTTTAGAACTAGCAATTTTAATTTGTTTATTACGTTGCTCATTTCATAAGAATTTATGATTCTTAGATACTTTTAAAAATATGGATAAGGATATAGGCTGATGATGTATACTTTAAACTGACAACATGCAAACATATTGTTATCACTTATCATTATATGTTTCTCACATCTCTCTAAAATAACCTTCCGCTTAGATGAATTTGCTTAAAAAAATGTTTTATTTCTTAAAAGACATGCACAGGCAGAATAGCTAGTATTTTATACAAATTGCTTTATTTCTTAGCTGAATAATTAATTTAGTGTTAATCATTACAACATATTAGTTTCTCAAGAAATTGTTCTCATGTGAAAAAAATCGTTGCAGTAGAAACATAATAACATTAATAATTTTAACTTTCATTCTGGCCAAATAGGTAAGATGGTTTTAGTATGGATATATAACGATTCGTGCTCATGCTATTGATCATCAGTGTTCGTTTGTGATTTAGTTCTTTGTTATCTGCGTGTGAATTTTTATGGATACTCAATTTTTGGATTGTTGAGGTGGAAGGATGTTGTTTTATGTTTAGGTAGAGAAGGCGAATATTTTAGGAAGTGGCATGAGTGATCTGGGCGAGAAGTTTTAGCAACCTCTGCTTCTGTCGGTAGATGTGATGTACGTTTTTTTGTTTCCAGTGTCATTAAGGTTCTGTTTTTTGTAATGTTTGAGTTTTATATGTGCGGTTTGTATGCAAGAGGTTCCGACCTTATTTATTTACCTGAATTTATTTACCTGAACGGGACATCCTAGCAGGGGTCCCGTTCGACGACAGTGGGTGCCTCCAGCGACGACGACGAGA
>JARUHE010321957.1:0-11377 GCA_031471125.1 Archaeomysis grebnitzkii | reverse complement strand
AATATAGATTGTCATTTGTTTTTCTTGTCGTCTGCATATTTTCGACCAATAGATTTGTCTCATTGTTTGTTGTTGCTTTGACGTCGTCGAGGGGGGCGGTTATGTTCTTTGAGAAATATTGGAAATTCCATTTTGTTGTGTACTCTCGGATATGATCCGAAGGGTGAAATTTCTCAACGAACACGGCTCTAATGACTCAATGGTTGTGGTCAATTGCAAACGCAAAACGTTTCACATGCAAGTTTTTATGAAAACACATAGATAATTTTGCATGTGGAACATTTTGCATTTGGATCATTGTTATAGTACATGCCAGCTAAATTTTTCACCCTACAGTTACAGTTAACAAGTGTTTTCTTCACATTATGCTCGTTCTCTTTAAATGTTTATGTTATATCCCAGTCAACAATTGGTTTTCTCAAAGTTGACTATGAGCAAAAGTTTTACTGTCACCCTGTTGCTAAAAGCTTGCTCAAATCTTCGGTTTTAGTACTATTTGTTTGCTCAAGTGATACTTAATGGGTCATTTGTGTGTATCAAATAGCATGCAATTAAGATATTTTTAACAGCCTAATAGGAATTTCATAATCATAAATTTATCTTCCTTTTAGCCCTATTTGAGAATACTACCCTAGTAGCATCTATCCCTAGCTAATGGCCGATCCTTGTCTATTAGCCATGATTTAGTGGCTATTCTATGACTCCCTTGGAAAATAGCCAAGAATTAGCCATTGAAGTGCTACTATAGGTCGATATACTGTCAGCAAGCATATATATATATATATATAAATATATAGAAAAAAACAGATTTTTTTTTAATAATTTTTTTTAATTATTCGGAGACCAATACACAAACTTTTTATTACATATTTCAATGTGGAAATGGTGGGAAAACATTCTAGCCAAATCTTTTTTAGGGTATTCTCTAGCTAAAGTGTCAAATTTGATTTACATTTTATTTCAATCACATCTTTTTTTTAGTTTCAGATTTACATTAAAACATTAGTATTTTTGGAATCATCATGCTTTTGTGCTTAATTTGATATAATTTTACCTATATACAATAAATAGGAAATAAGTTACAGTCAACGCTTGACCCGAACATTGCCTTGCCTGTAACTTTTGACCCAATGGTCAAAATTAAAAAAAAATTGGGAATCTTATTTTTTTTAGCAAAAGTAACTTATGTGACAATTTTCAGGAAAATCGAAGAAGTAAGGGTGTTATGCTTTGGGTGATTTGTGCTAGAGTTGACCATATGTATACTCATGAGCTAGTAAGAATAGGGCTGTGCTTTGTTAAAAAAAGCCAAACATAGAGCATGTTCAATGTTCATCAAAGACTTATCAGCATTCTTCTATCATGAAAATGTTTTGTAATCTTGGACTAGTATCTTAGTCAGATATTTGACCATTGTCCTACATAACATTGTAAACGACCAATAAAAAAATGAGCTATCTGTCAGACTAATTTCTTGTCATTAAGTGTTTATTTTTCTTTATTTTTTGAAATTTATAAGGTTTACTAACTATTTGTACATTCAAACAGTATTGTATTAGTGTTATTTCTAACTCATTACGACATTGACCACACATTTAAGCATTATTAAACATTTATTGATAACAATTTCAATGGCCTTCGCTAGCCAAGGCAGGAATTGAGCACTGCATGTTCTTGATAGAGTAGTCCTTGTTACAAAAAAAACTTATGAGTAATCTGATAACATTTTTTGTATTTTCTTTATGTTTAACAAAAACAAAAAAATAATTGAACCAATACCTGTGAAATAATGTGATAACCAGCCTTTGGTATAATAATAGTTAGGTATATTGCTAGCTAATTTACTTTACATTTACAAATTAAAATTGAAAAGGATACTTTTTTATTGTGGTTATTATATCATTTTGATTGTAAGAGTTTGTTTGCACTGATAGAATATAATTTGGATCATAAACGGTTACAGTTAATTAATAAGTAAACAAAGAAAAGATACAAAATATTCAAATGTTATAATGTAATGGTTTTTTTTGTTAATATTTATATGTCATTAACTTCATAAGAGTTTTCTTAAATTGGTAAGTTAAAATTTCAATTTTACAATTGTTATTAAACACTAAATAAGTGAGCACGCCATCTCACGACGTATACAGTTTAGTATTGCAGTGGTATACAAATAAACGCAGAAGGAAAAAAGTGTAAGGCTGGGTCACACTATCAGGAAATAACCCAGTGGTTTAAAGAACGCCCTTTCAGGCAAGACTTTCCCCCGCTAGTTCCACACCCCCAAAGCATTTACGTCACGCGGTTGACGAAGTAACCCCACTCCCGAACAATAAAAAGTGGCTCTTCATTTATTAATTTATATCTATATTTGTTTGAACTTTTAATTTGTATAAAACCTATTTTCTGTTGATTTAAACAAAATTGAAGGTTTGATGTATTTGAAAAAATATAACGAACAATTGTTTCAAAAGTTAAAACATTATCCATAATTACATCTTTCCTCAAAAAAGTAACTTCAAAAACTGAACTCTGAAGCTGTGATCGTTTGAGTCGGTCTGACCATTTGAAACGAAATTGGATAAACAGATGCCAGATGCCACATTGGTGTTTATAGCCTAAATTCATTAGAAAAAAGAGCAAACATAGGCACAATGTTTATCTTCGGTATACCATTATACAAGTTTTTGAAAATATTCGTGAGAATATGCATGAAAGGTAAATTAAAAAAAGACCAAACGTATAATTTCATGGTTAAATGTTTTTTTTAAAAAGAGCCAAATCTAGCAGCAACGTAATCAGTTGAGAGAAAATTCGTTAACACTTACAGAAGGGAATGGAGTAATACCTACCAAGCGGGAGGGACTGGGAGTTAAGACTCACCAAGCTGGAGGGACTGATGACATAGAGCCCAGTTATGTAAATAACTAGGTTATACGTATGTATATATGATAACATTTTAAAATATATATTTCCAACTTCACATTCCTATGAGATACAATCTTTTGTCCAGATGGCTTACTTCATCTTCAACAGGTATCAATCAAAAAATTTGGAACATCACAAAAGTTAATGGAGGAATTATAATCATTAATACTGCTACGATTTAAAAATAAATAATACTGTTACGATCTAAAAGTAAATACTATAAGCTCAAGGATAGAATAGTAAATGTTTAATACAAATATACCTCACTAAGTGATTTAACCATTTTTTCAAGATGTTTATATATTTGAATAATGTATGTATCTTTATTCAGATTTGATTGTAAAAATGAGTGTAGAGATTATAAAAAAATGATTCATTGAATATAATTATAACTAGCCATAGATGATCTGCAATCTCGCGTGGCTATAATTCAATATATATTTAATTTATGGAAAAACAAGTTTAGATGGTCATTATAAACAACTTTTGTTCAATAAAATTTTCTGTAATTCTTCAAATAAAAAAATTTAAACTTTTGCTCAAACTTTTTAAGAGTTAAAAAACGATTTTTTCCCTATAACTTTTTCAAGGAGGGTTTTTTAAAAAAAATACTCTTAGCAATTTTGATTGAATGGTCATAATAAACCACTTTTTTTCAATAAAATTATTTGTAGTTTTTCAAATAAAAAACTTTTGTTCAAATTTGTTTAGAGTCTAAAAATGAGTTTTTTTTTGGCTAGCTCTGTAAATATTGAATTTTGAAAAAAGAATACTTTTGATTGTATAGGTTAAATGGCCATTATAAACAAATTTGCTTTAATAAAATTTTTTGTAATTTTTCAAATAATTTTTTAGGTGAAAATTAGGCTGTTTCCACAAATCCTGTTTTTTGGCTATAGCTCCATAAATATATTTTTACCAAAAAAATACCTATGATAATATTTGTTATATAGTCCCAACAAACAACATTTGTTGAACAAAATTTACTGTAACTCTTCTAATAAAAAACTTTGAACTTTTGCTCAAATTTTTTCAGAGTCCAAAAACTCTGTTTTTGACTATAACTTTTTTAAAGTGAGTTTTTCAAAAAAATTGACTCCTGGCAATTTTGATTGGATGGTCATAATAAACAACTTTTTGTCAATAAATTTTTTGTAACTTTTCAAACAAAAAACTTGAGGCTTTTGCTCAAAATTTTTTTGAGTTAAAAATTGAGGGTTTTTGGTTATAACTGGTAAATGTTAATTTTCGAAAAAAAACACTTCTGATCGTATTGGTTAGATAATCATTATAAACAACTTTTCTTTAAAAAAAATGTTCTTTAACTCTTTAAATAAATTAAAAACTTCAATTTTTAGGTGAAAATTAGGCTATTTCCATAAATCCTCTTTTTGGTTATAACTCCAAAAACATCATTTTTTCAAAAAAGTTTACTTATGACAATATTTGTTATATAGTCGCAACAAACAACTTTTGTTTAACAAAATTATTTGTAACTCTTCAAATAAAAACTTTAAACTTTTGCTCAAATTTTTTTGAGTGAAGAATTTAGGGTTTTTGGGTTGTAACTCCCTAAATGTTGATTTAAAAAAAATATTTATAACAATATTGACTGGAAGGTCAAGACAAACAACTTTTGTTTATGGAAGATCTCTGTAACTCTTAAAACAAAATTGTTCAACACTATTTGATTTTCAGGTGCAGATGACGCAAACGAAGACGACGACAACAACGCAGGACGACGACGGAAAAATAAAACCTATATAGAGCTTTTTCCTAACAGAACGCTCGATAAAAATACTGCAATAGAACTTTATAAACTACTGCAGTGGATGTGGATCTTATCACAACTTTAAACTTTTTTGTTCAAATTTTAAATCAATTGTTTTTGTTCTTTTATTTCACATTTTTAAATGTTTTTTTTTTTGCAAAATTATTACTAATAGAAGATAACAAGCACAGGTGTTCGTATGTTAAAAAAGTTTCTAAAATTGTTTATTGTTTTAATACAATTCTACATATAATATTAACACTTTTCTTTCATTTGTTTTCTATAAACTTGTTTCTAAACCTTCAAAAATATGGTTAATGAATTTGATAATAAATTGGATAGGTCTAAAACTCCTACAAATATCTATTATTTAAAGAAATATAAATTTTTGGCATTCTACCTTAGAATATCCAGTTCTTTCATTTGTTTTAAATAAATAAGCTTTTCACCAAACATTCAAATAAAAATCTCCGTTAACCATGAATTTCAACTTTCTTATAAAACTTTTGTTTTAATAAGTGAATACTAATTTCACAGTGTAGAATGTTATGTTCTTTATTTTCATTCAAACTAACTTTTCTATAATTTTTTTATTATTTTGTAAAAATGTCAAAACTTCTGTAAAACCTACAAATCATACACAGCCCCAACAACAGCAACTCCATAAGGTTATTTATAGAAGCAGGTTTTTCAAACACAACTTAAGTTTTTCTCTGGTTACTTATGACTTTGAATATTTTTAAGCAAACTTTTTTCAAATTTTCATTTTAGATTATTGAATAGGTTTTCAAATCTCTGTATAAATTTTATTCTACATATTATTTTCATATGTAGTAATATTTTTTTATAATTTCTATTCAGAAACAAATTTAATTTCTTTCATAAATTTCCTCGTGCTTCTTAAGTTTTAAATTTACATCAATAATTAAATTTCAAGTGGTCCTATATTTATTATTAATGTCAAGAATGTAAAATGTTACATTCTAATAGATCATATAGTTAAAGTACAAAAAATCCCCTATTTGTACTGTCTGTATGTTTATCTTTATGGATTTCATATACGCCTAATACGAATTATCAATTTTACCTTAATGAGATAATGAAGAGAAATTGCAACTTAATTGTGGAGTGAAATGAAAGGCTTGTAAATAAATGTTAATAAAACAAATTTTGATCATCATAAGCATAAACACATTGATATTTACCTGTAGGGAAATACTGTATACTTCATTTCACCACTCGGAACAAGTTTGCCGTCTTTTTCAACCAGATTTAGAGTTCTAGTAATGTTGTCGGCAATGGATCTTGCACTTCTTAAAGCTTCATAGAATTGTCGACTGTTTTTCATCACACTATGATAGGTCATGAAAGCACTTGCACCACTCATTGGATTTCCTTCTTCATCATATAATACTTTCACATTCTGATGAAAAATATAAAAATTAACGTAAACAAATGTTTTTATTTGAAACTAAACATTTATTATAAAAATAATTATGACTTTTCGTTTTTATGTTCCAGTTGGAAGAAAATTTACATTGCATGCAAGAGAGGCTAAACATTGAGACATTGAACTCCCACTCCTATTTTTTATCAACACAGCAATCGATGAAGAAGAAGTTCAACTCAAGTCACCATTGTATCAATAGTAATCATTTTAAAAAAATATTTTCAAATTCAAACTGAAGCTGAAAGAATACTCACTTGTCCGTAAGCAGCATGACCAGCCTTAGGACACTTATGGTCAGGGTTGTCTTTCAAGAACATTGGCAAGAACTGATCGAATACTTCCAGGTCAGGTCTTTTTGAGTTGATTTCCATACTTTTGATGTCGCATTTATTACAAGAGCTCGCCAAATCTGAAGGAGCCGACTGTAGGCCTCGTCTTCTACGTCTTCGTGTTGTTTCTTTTCGGCTATTGTTTGGCCAGCCATCGTCCAAGTGTCGTTCACCTCCCAAAGAAGTTTTTGTGGAAGTGGGCGGAGCCTTTGTGGTGGCGGGAGTCATATCATCTTTGTCGTTAAAGTTAAAAATATTTGAGAAGAAATTGCCAAACAAAGAAGTTGCTTCCGTTTTTTCTTCGCTCGTGTCTTCAAACACAGTATCTCGGACCTTTTCTCCATCTTCCGAAGTCTTCTTTGGTGGTTTCTTTGTTTTTAATTCCAAGGTGTCATAATTGTAAGAAAGATCGCCATAAGAGTACTCTTCATCGCCAAATGTTTCTTCCCATGGCTGTTCGTCATACATGAATTCCAGATCACCGTAGCTATAATCTCCAGGATCAGCATCTTCTGCTGCCTTATAATCAAAGAAAGTTTCATTTTCGTAATAAGAATGGGAGTCGGTCATGAAACCTTTCGCTCTCGGGCAGAAGCTTCCATTTTCATACATTTTGCAGCAATCTTGGTCAAGAGACCAATCAAAGTAATCATCAATCCATGCAGATGAGGGGACACCAATGTACGTTCTGAAAAAAATTATTTCACCATAATAATACAAATGAAAAAAATTTGTAAAATGAGGAACATTACAAATGGGCACAAGTTGACTTGGCTACCTTGACTAAGATAAGTATTCACAAATGAACTTACCTGTTTGGAATTTGTGAAGCAAGTTTTAGTTGAATTAACAGAGAGTCTTTATTACAGCCATGATGTGAACATATTTTATTTTGTAGATCATAATCAGAGAAGTTGTAGCCATGTTTCAGAACAAAATAAACAGGAGGGCCAACACAACCATATTTTTCTAAATACTGAAAAACATAATTTTTCATTAGGATATAAACTTGAATTGTATTAAATATTAACCAACAAAATTTCAACAATTGAAATGCACTGGGGAGTTTGTTTAATTTGCAAAATAAACTATTTTTTATTTTTATTTTCCAACTATTGAAAAGTTTACGTTATACTTTCTATTACACATCCCACCTTTATATCTAACACATATGCTGCATTTTCACAATATACTAGTACAACCCATTAATTAAAATACAAGGGTAGGGAATAAATTATAAAACTTCAAGTAGCCAAAATTTTATCATTCTGAACTTGCTCTCTATAACACCTATAAAATTACCTCAAAATATTTCAAAACATAAGAATCATCAGGCATGGAAAGTTCTTCCTCTAAACCAATGGCGATATGTGGAAGCATCGCGACGCTCGCACATAACCATGTAAAGAAGACAACGATGACAACAGCTCGGGTGCAGGGACGCATGAGGAACGGTCCGTATGTAGTCTCAAACAGCTGTAGTAAAAGTTTTTTAGTCAAATAAATGATCAGAAATGTTGTAATAATATACATCAATAACAAGATATTATTTTCACAATACTTTTGAAGAAAAGAAGTTTTTCTTCATGAAGGAAGAAACAAAAAAGTGATGCCAATCATAAATTTATTTCACTAACCTTATGTAAAAAGCGGGAGTCGACTTCTTTATCATTTTTGCTTTTGCGAATACAACAAAGGACATCACATCGGTTATCCTGTATTAACAAAAGTTTATTATTGTATAACTTTGAAATTGGAAAAAATACCATCAACACTTTAAAAATAGATTATTTGTTCGAAGTAATACAAAACTAAACCCTATGCTCTATAAAAAATGGTTTTACAAAGCTATTTCAATAAATGTAGGATTTAAAAAAAATTTAAGTGAAAGTTGTTCATAACAAAAAAATCAGAAAATGAAACCTGCCTCTTCTCTTGCAACGTCCAGTGCAAACAACGCCACAAACAATGTCATTTGCAGCACAAAATTAATGAGTAAACTCATTCCAGCATACAATGAAAAGGCTTTCACAGCTGGCATGTCAGATAAAGCTCCCAAGAAGAAGCAGAATGACTGCGAGATTGATGAGAGCAGCATGGAGGGTCCAACGTCTCCTACCGCCCGACTGATCATCTGTGCTCGGGTGTCCATTTCACCTTTCTGGAGACCAGCATAAGCACCAACAAGGATGAAGATGTTGTCAACACCCACAGCCAACACCAAGAATGGGATCACCTGAAAAATTAACAAACTTATTTGATTCTTCTATTTAATCAAAGTCAAAGTTTATGTTTCAGGTCTTGGTATATAAATATCAATATGAACATTGTCAACTTGTCTTGGCAGCAAAAAATCATTGCATTATAGTTTAACCTAAAGTTTTGCAATTTATCTTTTTCACTTAAAGTTTAGAAGAAAGAACATCATTATTGCTAAAATATTGGTAGATTTGATGAGAACAAATACAGACAATAAAACGTCTCTACATTAATATGTATTCATGTGACGAACCTCAATAATGAGCATCGTGCAAGGTATGCCAACAAATCCATAGAAACCAACGGCAGCAAACACAGACAATAAGACGATCAAAACTCCTCCGAGACCAAGTGTGATTTTTGTTGAGCTCTGCAAAAAAAATGATAAAAACCAATCAAATATAAATTATCAAAACAATAGCAATTAATTACTAGATAGCAAATGAAAGTAATTATGAATTGATGAAACTTTCCATTAAGAAGTAATATGATCTTGGCAGATAGTAATGCAACTAAGATTGATTTTTATAGGTTCACATTTGTAACACAAATTTTAGATAAGCAAAAGTTTAATTTTGATACTTCTGCAAATGTCATAAGAACTGACCAATAGTTTTCCGGGATTGTGGTTCTGTCCAAGGGCAATGGCGATGTACAAGAACATGATGACGTACGAGATGATGACGGTGGGCATGTCAGACTTGCTCATCCGCTCCAGCTCGTCTTCAATTGATCGCTCGGATCGGAAGGCAAAGTCCATCATGGGATGGGAGAAATTCAACATAAAAAGATTAAATCTGAAAAAAATATTGGAACATAAGCATCTTCTAATTGACCAAGGAATAGCTTTCCAATTCAAGATGGTTGGACTTCATTTCATTTAACAAAAAATATTTATATTTTTCAACATTCTGTTGAGCGTGATGCAACAATTAACTTATTCCCCACAAAAACAATTCCACCCACAAATATGCATTGAAAATTGATTTTTCTAACTTTATTATCGATAGATAATTTATGCCAACTCACTCGTTCTCCCAGGCCAAAGCAGAGACCAGTCTAGACTTGTTGTAATAGTTGTTGATAGGGAGCGTTATGACCAGTGTATCCGAAGAGAGATAATTGGGCGAGTCTGCCAATGTCTCATTTCCGTGTAGGAAACCACCGAGTGCCACGTGAGGCAGGACAGGGCCTCCGTAACTACCCATGCATTCGGGAAGATATTGGTTTCTGCAAAAAAATCACAGTGATGAATAACTTTATTAGTATATTGATTTCTACAAACAAATTTTACATAGATGAATATTTTTTATTATAATTATATTACCTTTCAGCAAATAAATTTTAAATTGATAAATAACTTTTTAGGCTGTGACAAACAGCCTCTATAAACAAATATTGATTGTTAGCGCAGAGGCGGTGACGGAGGATTTTTCAGCACATTTTTGACAATAAACATTTTTTATTTTTTTTACAGATTTTTTTCATTGAACAGGAATGGCTTTATATATAATTCCGAACAATATTGTCTAGAATAATGTTTTTTGTAAAATGAATATTTTTTTAAATCATAGGTTTTTAAATATTTTAAATATTGGTGAGGCACCATTTAGTAAAAATATGAAGAAAAAAAAATTTTCAATTTTTATTTTACAGATTTTTTATTGAACGGGAATGGCTTTTATTTATATATAATTCTGGACAATATTGTCCATAATAATGATTTTTTGTAAAATGAATATTTAATGAAATCATAGATTTTGATATATTGGTTAGACACTTAGTAGAATTATAGAAAATTATATTTTATTTTTACTATCATACTGGTTTCTGCAAACAAATTTCAGATTGAACTTTTTATTATTATTAATACCACTAAGAAATACCGTCCATTCAGCAGTGTATACACTTGTATTGATTGAGAATAATTCAATTGTAATTATAAACAGGAAACCCTAAAACTCACCCCATACAATGTCGGACATGTTCTATTGGAGTTTCATTGAATGTCCTTTCGTCATTTTGCCAGAAGTTCAGAAGGGATTGAATGTTGCAGTTCAAATTATCAGGAGCCAACGGTTTGTTGCAAATGTTATCCAAGTAAATGTTTTTCTCATTGGCAATACCAGTCAACTGGAATACAATTCTCAATAATTCCCTTTTCTATTAAATTCTCAAATATTATGGAAGGCAGATTAGATGATTTTGAATCAACCTTTAGATTTAGGCTAACATAGAACAGATACTAAGGTTCCATAGGATCTTGTATTAACTTTCCTGCCATTAATATAATGACAATCAAATATAATTCAAACTTTTTAATAAAAATTTGAAAGATTTTCTGCCCATACAAAGTCTATGCATTTCCACTTCTTCATATCACACCTATTCATTTTGAGAACACCTTCAATTCCTTAAAAGTATGTGGAAGATCCTGTCTAGAAGTCAAACTTGCATTTTTTAACAACATAGCCATGCTGGGAGATTTCTTTTTTCATTTGGGAAGTTAAACCACATTGGAGCTGATTAGTACTTGAGCAGATGACTGCCTTACAACACCTACTTAGTCAACGGCCTTGGCCACGTTGAAACACCGCTTCCCGTATGATCAGCGAAGTTAAGCAATGTTGGGTCTGGTTA
>JARUHE010321946.1:0-11377 GCA_031471125.1 Archaeomysis grebnitzkii | reverse complement strand
ATCATTATTTGTAATTTCAACATATATATAATTAATACTATCATTATTTGTAATTTCAAAATATATATAATTAATACAATCATTAACTGTAATTTCAATATATATACAATTAATACTATCATTATTTGTAATTTCAACATATATATAATTAATACTATCATTATTTGTAATTTCAAAATATATATAATTAATACTATCATTATTTGTAATTTCAAAATTTATATAATTAATACCATCATTAATTGTAATTTCAATATATATACAATTAATACTATCATTATTTGTAATTTCAAAATATATATAATTAATACTATCATTAACTGTAATTTCAAAATATATATAATTAATACTATCATTATTTGCAATTTCAACATATAAATAATTAATACTATCATTATTTGTAATTTCAAAATATGTATAATTAATACTATCATTAACTATAATTTCAAAATATATATAATTAATACTATCATTATTTGCAATTTCAACATATATATAATTAATACTATCATTATTTGTAATTTCAAACAATTTAATATTAAATATATTGATTTGATCAATTTCATAGAATTAGAACAAGGAAAAATATTATTGGATTCATTTTCACTTCGAAAACAAATAAAGTTCCCAATTATTTTAAACTAATAAAGTTTCCAATTATTTAAAACTAATAAAGTTTCCAATGAACTAAAAACTAATAAAGTTTCCAATGAATTAAAACTTATAAAGTTTCCAATGAATTAAAACTAATAAAGTTTCCAATGAATTAAAAACTAATAAAGTTTCTAATGAATTAAAACTAATAAAGTTTCCAATGAATTAAAACTTATAAAGTTTCCAATGAATTAAAAACTAATAAAGTTTCCAATGAATTAAAACTAATAAAGTTCCAATTAATTAAAAACTAATAAAGTTCCAATGAATTAAAACTAAAAAAGTTTCCAATGAATGAAAACTAATAAAGTTCCAATTAATTAAAAAGAAATAAATAAGAATAATAAAGAAATATATTTTGTAAATCTTTAACAAACTGACATGAAGAAAGAAGATATTTACTCAAAATCCGAATAAGTTATAAATACAATTTACAACCAATAAAATCAACTTTAGGAAATGCTCAATATTGGTGGGCGGGCTTTGTTGTGATGATCCACCAATCACAGGCTCTGTTTATGTGAGCTTATCCAATCACCGGCAAGGACTTAACGAAGGAAATGTGGGCGTGGCCTAATTCCAGGAGCATTTATGGAAGGTGAAATTTGTTGGAGTAAGTAGTCGGTCGGTGTAAAGTGTTGAGTGAACAGTGACAAAATGATTCATCCAGGCTTAAGCTTATTTCCAAGTTCTCTTCTGAACTTCAGCGGTTCTTTGCCGTTCCCTTGGAATGTCCATCACACGTCGCCCACGAGCTCTCCGCCCGCGTCGCCCATGTCCAGCACGAACGTGTGGCGGAACAACCACTCGAGGAGCAACAACTTCACCATCGACGCAATCCTTGCGGCGCCAAAGCATCACGATCTGGCGGTGGATTATGGTTGCCGGAGACCGATTGATCGGCATGTCCGGCCATCGCCTTATCCAACGGCCATTTCTTCGGAGCTTTCCCACAATCCATCTTCGGTCACACAAAACCAAAGCCTCGGAGGTGGTGGCGGTGGGAAGACACCGAAGTCGAAGCGGGTGAGAACGATATTCACGGCAGAACAACTTGAACGTCTGGAAGCGGAGTTTTCCAGAACCCAGTACATGGTTGGTCCCGGGAGGATGTACCTATCGGCAGCACTGAGCCTTTCCGAAGCGCAGGTGAAAGTTTGGTTCCAGAACCGAAGGATAAAGTGGCGCAAGCAGTACATGGAGCAACAACACGCAAAGCTCGCCCACAACAAGGACGGCGACGAGGCCGTTGCGTCCGTGGACGAGGAGGAGGAGGACAGCACCTCGGCCCTGAGTCCCCAATCCCTGCACGAGGAGTCGAGTTCTCCTCCGCCAGAAAGGGACAACCGGTCCTCGGATCCTTCCGACAGCGACCCCGAGTCCTCGGTCAAGAACGATCCTCAACCCTCGAGTCAGCAGATCATTTCGGGGCTCGAGTCCTCGACCTATTCCAACTTCCTGACGGCGCGGCTGACGGCGGCGGCGGCGTACCATCAGAAGCAGCTCCAGATCCAGCCTCCCAAGTGCGAGCCAGAAAACCTCTCGACGACGTGCAGAGAAAATTAAAATTTTTTGTTGTTGTACATTTGTAAATTCTAGATTTTATATGCATAGATAATCTTACCTTTAAACGCTGGATAAGTTCAATTGTTTTAATCATTATTATTAACATTTTAATTAACATTTTAATTGAATTGTTTTAAAGTTGTTAATCATTATTATTAACATTTTAATTGAACTGTTGTTATAATCATTATTATTAACATTTTAATTGAATTGTTTTGAAGTTGTTAATCATTATTATTAACATTTTAATTCAATTGTTTTGAAGTTGTTATAATCATTATTATTAACATTTTAATTCAATTGTTTTTAAAGTTATAATCATTATTATTAAACATTTTATCACCAGGCTTATTTATATGAAAATATTTTCAATAATTTATAGTTCAAAACCTTTCAAACAATTCCGTATTTTGAAAAAGTTTTAAAAAAGTGAAAATTTATTTCTGTATTTAAAATTTTCTTAAACTTAAATTATTGGATCAGATAATAAAAAACAAAACTCCAACCATTAAAACATTACTGAACATTTTTTCTAAAGTAAAAGCTTTCCTCGAATATAAATCGTACAAATAATTTTTTTAATGTTTGTAGCAAATCCTAAAATTATTTAAATTAAAAAAAAAACTTTAAATGCTTTATTTAAATATTTTTTGTTCGTTTTACATCTCATTTCTTAATTCAATTTTGAAAGCTTGAGATATTTTTGTTAAACCTAATTTTTATTTTTTTTTATTTATTTTTTAATTCCTGAAAAACGTTCACCAAAATTCAAAATGTCTTGTACACTAAATTTTATATAAATATAAACAATAATTTTGCAATTTGTTTTCAAAATTGAAAAGTAACTTCATATAATTGTAAATAATTTTGCAATTTGTTTTCACATTAAAAAGTATTTCATATAATTGTAAATAATTTTGCAATTTGTTTTCACATTAAAAAGTATTTCATATAATTGTACATTTTGTAGATAACTATTTTCTCAACTATTTTATCTGTGAGTTTTAACATAAGTTGAATTTGAACTTTTGTGTAAAATAAAAAGTAAAATTTGTTTTAAAATTTGTAAAACAAATTTCAACGTTATAATTAAATGCAAAACGTCTACAATATTTAAAGTATTTGAACCAACAGTAAAACATTTAGAATATTATATTTTAATGTTTGAAATATTAAGTATTTGAACCAACATTGAAAAATTTAGAATATTATATTTTATTGTTTGAAATATTGTTAAGTATTCAAAACGAGCTTTCAAAAATTTGAGTTTACAATAAACACATTTTTAAAAATGGTTAATAATTTTCAATATTTTATTTATGTTGATTTGTGTTTATGAAACTGTTTACTTAAGTTTATTTTGACACCAAATTTAGTTTGTATGCATTCGATCTTATTTTGTGTTAAGATCTTATTTTGTGTTAAGATCTAATTTTCTTCCGAGTTTGACACTAGTGTGGCGTAATGTGTTTTTTGTTAATAGTTTTTTATTATGTAAATATTTTTAAAATTTTTTATCAATTTTACTTGAATGTATTTTTAGATAAAAAAAATTATTAATTTGAATGAATTAACTGTTTTTAATTTTAATTTAACGTTTTTTGATAGTGTATTTTAACTTAATTTGTATTGATAAATAAAGTAAATAATAAATTAAATAAGTAATAAATAAAAAAATAATAAACTAAAAAAATAAACTAAATGTAATAAATTAAAATAATAAGTTAAAATAATTCTGACAAATGAAGACTAAATTCCAATGGGATGAAAACATTTGCTTGTTGAGATATTTGTCAAACATTAATTTTAATCCTACTTGCTCTCCTAACATTTTGCCAATAATGTTAAATAATAAATATTAATAATAAATAATATTATTAATAAATAATAATAATATTTTAATGTTTTTAAAGATATTTAAAATTGTATAAACATAATTTAATCAACATTAAACGTTGTTCGTTTAAGTTAGTTTTATATTAATTAAAAAAACGTTTTAGTTATATTATGTATTGGTTATGTTAATGATGATAATATTTAAAAAAATAACCGTTGTCTAATTGGCATGGTTTTAATGTTATGCTAAAATTAACCTAGCATAACATTACATAGCATAGCATAACATAACATAACATAACATAACATTGCAATGTTAAAAATTTAAATGTATAGATTGTATAAAATAGTTGTACAAAGATATATCATAAAACTAAATTAATATAATAATTGAAATGTAAATAAATATGTAAATGTGTTCAAATGAATGTAATTCAACTAAATTCTAGTCTTAATATAATTAAAGTATTAGAAAATCTTCTTTGTTTTGTTCTCCTTATTTACTTTTTTAATTCCCAAAAACTAAAAGTTGCAACTGTGTTCGATGTCTACATTTATTTATATTTATTACCACACAAAAAGATTCTTAAAAAAAATTGAAAGCTAAAGCCTTTAACTTAAAAGTGGGAATAAATAAACAAAATCTATTTACCGTCTTGACGGTAATTACAAAATGATAGAAGTAGAAAATGTTTGAAAACAATTGCAACAATTAAAGATTCTTAATTAAAATAAAAACTGATGTTTCACAATCTGTTGAAACATCTTCACTTGAATTTATCGATTAGTTAAAAATTTAAGATTACTTAAAACTGAACTGGAAGTGTTTAGTAAAAGTTGTTGATGATTAATGGTTCTTCATTTCATTCTTACAAACATTCTTTTAAAATAAAAAATAAAACTGTTGAAAGTTAATCTTTGATTTTGGTTACCAATGGAAAAACAAAAGTTGAAGTATTACAATAAAGGCCTGTCCTTTCAAAAAATAAAAATTCTCGGTAGAAGTGAATGGAATGAACGTTTCTTAGCTTCATTTTAAGTAAACATTCCTTTAAAATAAAAATTAAGTTGTGCGCCAAATTTTTGCTTTGGTTAACGCTGAAAAATTAGAATTGCGTTGTGATCCAATCCGGTGTTAAGCATTGTGGTACAACTGATCACAATCAGTTTTCTACTCAAGGTTGAGGGTATTGGCCGTTTATTTATATAATCAATCAATCCACTTTAGGTTGATGACTAAAATGGTACAAAAATTGAAAGTAAATCCTGCAAAACAACAATGTTGTTGAGCAACATTTTGATGCACTGCTTAAACCAGGTCGGACCTCTCAGTCTGTAGGTGTCATTCCCTGGCGTTGCCGTCGTTTCCAATCCATGTTCTAAATTTGAGATTGTTAACGAAATCCATTCATTTGCGTGGTTGAGCATTACGAGATACTAATTGCATAACATCTTTGGTTGAAATCACTATAACTGAACATACCAAACAATTATTCTTATATTAGATGTGTGAACAATCGACAAATAATCATCTTGATTTACCACATTATTGTGTTTAGTTTTAGCGGAGATGTAAAGCACGGCTCTAAGAGTTACTTTTGATTGTTGTTGTTGAAGATTTGTTTTTTTAAAAGTAGACCAAATGTTTTGTTTTATTTTAGAGCAATGATCTGCTTACATAAATGAAAGATATATGCATTAGAAATGAAATATCAGATTTTTTTCTGATATTTGATTTTTTTGAAATAACTACATTTTTAACTTTTTTCATCCCAATGTTCCACAAATGAAACATAAAATTTATTAATTTTTAATGCTAATTTATAGATGAAGGAGATATTTTTTATTGGTATGTATTAATTAAGCTTTTTTAATTTCGGATTAAATCCTAACATTGTAGCATCATTATAAATTTAATGAGTTATAAATTAGCATTACAAATTAACAAATTCTATGTTCCATTTGTGGAACATTGAGATGAAAAAGGTTAAGATGTTTATTCGCTTGTACTTTTTCAAAAGTAAACTAATTTTTTTTTTATTTTAAAGCAATGATCAATTAACGTAAATGAAAGATACATGCATTAGGAATGATGTATACAAATAAGTTCTAAATGCCTTTTTATACTCGCTTGTTGAATTCAGGCAATGGTTTTATTAAGTATGTATCCGCCACAAGGGTTTCGTTAGCTAGGCCTACTGGTTTATTTCAAATTTAAATATGCCTGTAATGGTAACACATTTTTGTTTTGTAAAATAACTTTTCAAGTTTCAATATAACCAGCAATAACATATTGAAGATTCCTGGCCATCCACTTTCTGGATATCTCAGCAGCCATGAACCATTCAATTTTATTCTAGCATTGAAAGAAAAGTCTTACCAACATGTACACGATATACAAATCATAAAGCATCATATTTGTCTTTATTTTAGTCCTTGAGTAGAACTTAAAAAAGTAGAAACTAAGGTCTACACACGACGCAGCTAACGGGTATGCATTACATATTTTATTTTCTTACAGGCGATCCACAGATATTGGTGCAACCACTTTCTTAAATCTGTAACCACAAGATAAGCAGGTTTCCATTAACCTATTATATGCAACACATGTTTTTTCTGTTTGTCATTGTCAATATCTTTTAAAGGAAAATGAAACTATTAATTTTCTTTGTAGTTTGGTCAACATTATTTTTAATAAAAAAAATAAAATGTAAAAAAGAAACTAATTCCGGCGCTAAAGGGTCAATCAAAATTTTTTTAAATGTTTACACGTGGCCGACTCACATACAGTAATTAATTTTCAGGATTATCTTTAACACTTTAACGGTTTCTTGTAAACTTGTTTTGTATCACTGATGTTACATAAGATGGAGTAAGCCACTATACTTATATATCACCGGTGTTACAAGAAACTGTTAAAGTGTTAGTGTATTTTTCTTCTTATGAAATAAAAAAATAATGAAAAAATTTGATGTCAAAAACTTGCAATGCTGGTTGATCGAAAAGAAAGATTCTCAAAGTGGCGGATTTTTTTTTAATAAACTTTAGAATTTATTTTTATTTATTTCAATAGTGATCCAATTAATAACTTTTAGTTGAGCCATTTTCTGCCAATGGCTTCAATATTATGTCGAACATCTCGTGCAAAACAAAACAATATAACTCCTCAATTAACTACGGCCGATGTAAAGCAACAACGACGAAGACAACATCATGTGAACAGCAATGTTGTTTTTTTATTTATTTATCATTTGGTCTCAATGGACCAGGCTATGGGTGCAATGCACATTCACCGCCGGTTGCCAACAGTATCTGGTGTTCCCAGACGGTCACCCATCCAAGTACTAACCAGATCCAACGTTACTTATATTAAAAGTTTGCTAAACATGATTATTCACGGATTGTTGCCAGAAGTGCTGAAAAACACTGAACTACACTTTTTAAAAGATCTTGTATAGATATAATTTTTTTATAATGTAACCACAAATTAATGAATGTTTCTCAAGTCTTAAGCTTTAAGAATTTCTTATTATTATTCTTATTACTATTATTATCTACTATCTACTATTATTATCTTCTTATTACTTTTTCAATAATAATAATATTTCTTTTTCAGCAACAACTGCTGCTATGCTCACAGGCTTCATGTGGTTCTTTTCCTCAACTCTTGTCCCACAAGACTATTCCAGCATTCCCCACACAAGCAAATTGTTCTATAGCATATACTGCAACACAGGCATGTACATGGGAACTATTTTGATCTCTATGTATGAAGGGGCAGGTACAGGCATACAGGTATGTAACATTATACATTGTGGCCCAAAAGGCAGTGAAAAAAAATTCACTGACACATTAAAATCTTTAATAGCTCCAGTAATTCTTAAGTTTTACTCCCCAATTTTTAGCAGTAGGTGAACTGAACCTTCCGAGATTTTTAGCTATATATTCGGTTATAATTGTTTACTTACAATTAAATTTTTCACTACTTAACTAGGTTAGGTAAAAATGTCCTAATTTTTTAAAATAATGTTTTTAAGATTCCACCATTTTCAGTTTCGCACTGAATAGCCCTGAATAGCACTGAATAGCACTGAATAGCACTGAATAGCCCTATGCAACACTCCTTTTGACATTTGAAAACATTTCCAGGCTTATGGTTCTTATGTGATCCCCGATATTACGTTTTAAATCGTTTATTGCCTCAAAAACACCTTCTCCTTAAAATAACCCCACAGGAAGAAATCGGGACTCAAAGTACCATTGTACAATGAGGGTTCATTCCTCGGTACTATATTTTCTCATATTAATGTCATAAGGGTAGTTCTCAATGCTCTGATGAAAGTGAAGAAAAGTGTTTAGAAACAAAAAGGTTCTGAAAAATTAATTAAGAAACCTAGTCAAAAAAAAATTCTATCCAATATAAATCTCGATGAAATTGTTTATGGAATTAGAATTATTTACATTGGGTATTAATATTTCTTATTTTATTGAACAAATTCGTTAGTTGGTTTTATGAACATTCTGCAGTAATGTATTGTCAGACTATATAATTCACAAAGGTTTAAAATCTCTTTCTTTCAATTGGCTAACAGAAGGAAAATGAGCTATATAATTTGATTGTTCTGCCGAACTCAGTTCCTGAGAATTTTGTCTCCCCTCAGAGTATGTTAACATTGAAGCGAGTTTTCAGAGCTTCGCTCTTGGAAGTGAACTGAATACATTTATCTAGTTTAGCTTTTCACCACAAACACATAAGTTTACACTTGGAGTGGTCTATATATATATATATAAAATTGATAACTCCCATATATATAGATTAAATTTATTTAATAAAAATGTATTTTTTATTTTTTAAAGCGAAATTGAAATGCATTTTACTTATAAATTCATCTAAAATGTTCATAAATGGGTGACGCTAGAATGACATCAAGTCACTTAACAGTGTGCAAATAAATTTTGTGAAGTTGCCATAATTTTATGAAAACGTATTTTTTATTCGCCTACCATACTTTTACAACTTTAGAGACATCGTCCCAATTAATGTAAGTTTTGTGTCATGTTTAAAGTTTTCTTTCTATTTTCGAATCAATCATTACTTCATACATTATTATCGCTCAACATGTATCTGTTTTACTTCAATCGACTTTGTTGCTTGAATGCCTACCCTACAAACATTTTTATACCCTACAATTATTATTATACCCTACAAACATTTTTATACCCTACAATTATTTTTATAGCCTTACAAACATTTTGTTGCGACATCGTGCACGATCATCAACGATGTCGCAACAAAATGTTTGTAGGGTTATAAAAATAATTGTAGGGTATAAAAATGTTTGTAGGGTAGAAGCGATATGTCTAGCTATTTTTTATGTATTCGTTTCATCTAGCTCAATTAGTACATATGCCCATAACAACCCGTTATTTTACAACATGTATTATATTTACTCATTTTATGTAGGTTAAAAGTAATATGATGTTGTTTTAATTTGTTGCAGTTTTCTTTTAACAAATTCAGTTTTAGATTAACTTTCTATTATTCCCTAGTAGCATCTATCCCTAGTCAGTGGCTGATCCTTGGCTATTAGCCACGATTTGGTGACTATTATATGGCTCCCTTGGAAAATAGCCAAAGATTAGCCATTGTAATGCTACTAGGGATTGGTATGACAGCCACTATGACCATCAGCAGTTGCCTGTCTTTTTTAAACTTATTTTCATCTATCACTTAACCTAAAGAAGTATAAAAGATTGCTTAAATATAGGCGTAGAAGTGGTTATATTTGTTTTCTATATAACAATCAATACAGTTTTACAATTAATGCTTCTGAAAAATGTGAAAGATGTATAATATAAATAAATAACATACGCTTTATTCGCATATGAGGAGAGGCGCATGTCAACCCCTTTCACTACGTCTTTAAGCCGAAAGAACTATTGGTATTGAACGTAAAAATTGTATATGTCAATATTGACCTTTTACTGCACGACAAAGTATTTCCATAAGAAGTAAATTACATTGAAACTTTTTTTGAAAACAACTTACGCAACGTATCATATATGATACAAAATATTTCCATAAGAAGTAAATTACATTGAAACTTTTTTTGAAAACAACTTACGCAACGTATCATATATGATACAAAGTATTTCCATAAGAAGTAAATTACATTGAAATTTGTATTGAAAACAACTCTTACGCAACGTATCATATATGATACAAAATATTTCCATAAGAAGTAAATTACATTGAAATTTGTAATGAAAAAAACTCTTACGCAACGTATCATATATGATACGTTGCGTAGTGAAGGGTTAAATATGGAACACTGGTTAGCTTGTGCAACTAAGTAACCACTCTGAAGCCTCTTCAACAAGGTCGGACTTTCACCCATTGAGGCCCTAAGCTATATGAAATTTGAGGCCATTTAGTGTTAAAAAAAACAATAATTTGAGGCCATTTAGTGTTAAAAAAACAATAATTTGAGGTCATTTAGTGTTAAAAAAAAACAATAATTTGAGGCCATTTAGTGTTAAAATAACAAAATATTTTACAAATGGATGCCCTCGACGGTGTGTGGCCAAAGCTATATTTTAATTATAGCATATAAGCAGTACAATACTTTTCTTCAGGACTTAAGGAATCAAATTAAAAATTAAATAAAATCAACATATGACATTGTTAACTACTGTCTTAGTCTCTGCAGAACCTAAAAAAAAAATTAAGGTGAACAAAATTAACAAATACAAAATAAACAAATACAAAATAAACAAATACAAATAAACAAATTAAAAATAAACAAATGAATACTTAAATAAAATAGACAAAATCAACAAGTAAAAATAAATAAATGAAAATTATACAAATGAAAAGTTGAATAAAATAGACAAAATTAACAAGTAAAAATAAATAATGTTTTATATAAACAGTATGAACAAATACAAGATAAATAAAACAAATAAAAAATAAATAAATTAACAATTAAATAAAATTAACAAATAAAAAAAAACAATACAAATCAGGCTAAGTAACATGAATAAACAAAACAAAAAAAGTATAAACACATAATAATAAATAAACTAAATAACATGAAGGAACAAAAAAAAATAATCAAAATAAAAAAAAGTATAAACACATAATAATAAATAAACTAAATAACATGAAGGAACAAAAAAAAATAATCAAAACAAAAAAAGTATAAACACATAATAATAAATAAACTAAATAACATGAAGGAACAAAAAAAATAATCAAAATAAAAAAAAGTATAAACACATAATAATAAATAAACTAAATAACATGAAGGAACAAAAAAAA
>JARUHE010321924.1:0-11377 GCA_031471125.1 Archaeomysis grebnitzkii | reverse complement strand
GAAAGAGAGAGAGAGAGAAGAAAAAGGAAAGTTCTATTGAGCATAAGTTAGAGGTATATTTCAAACGCTTGTATTTCAACACAAGCCATTGCAAACCTGATAACATCTATAGCTATTTAAACCTAAGAAACAACACATTAATATTTTTATCTGATTCAATATAAACATTATATATTATTAATATTATTAATCTTTTTAATCATATATCACAGATGTTGCTAGTCAGCGAAGTAAATGTTAAGAGTTTTCTATTTGTTTTTTGTTTGAATAACACAATAAACATCTTTTTCACTAATCTAATGAAATGTATAAAACACTCAAAACGTTAATGAAACATACAAAAATCACAACTTTTTTAGGGTATTCAAAAACTTGAATCAACATATTAATAAAAACAGAGACGAATTAAAAAACAAACTCAGATAAAATAGATAGATACATATAGTCTAGATATACGACAGGTAACATGGAAAGATGATCTGAAAGATAATGAAACCTTAAAAGCCAACAAAACGTACAAACAACTATTATTAAACAAACTATATTGTAAATCTTAAAACAAATTTAAAAATCAAGATTAATAAAGGATAATGACAAAGTCTCATTTTTGTCATTCCATAACAAATTCGTTTAAAAAGTCAACAGTTTTAATAATGTAAAAAAGTTCACAAATAAAATCAGTTAAGCTTAACTAAGAATAAGACAAAACAAAAGTAAAAATAAAAATATAACTGAAATGAATTTGTTTATCCAAGCACCAAACAAACCATGGATGCCGGACATGAATCAAACCAGGGATGCCAGACAGCAAACAAACCATGGATGCTGAACATGAAACAAGTCATGGTTTCAAGATACCAATCAAAACATGGATGCCAGACACCAATAAAACCATGGATGCCAGACACCAAACAAACCATGGATGCTGAACATGAAACAAACCATGGTTTTCAAATACCAATCAAACCATGGATACAGGACATGAATCATGGTTGGAAGGCGTGGCCGATGTTTTTTCAGGCAACCCATCAACAGGTTGCCTATCGATCGGGCAACAGTGATCGCTCAAGAAATGGCGCCAACTTTTTCGTTATAGAAAGCCTAAAATTTATATTGGTGGTTATTTTTATTTTTTTATTTTATTGATGGACACATTTATTTCATTATAACTATGTTAACAACAATAAATAATATAATGTAAATAATAATATATTATAACACAAATAATAATACATTATAATAAAATTATAACTAAACATAATAGTAATAATAATCATACAAAAACATTAATAATAATAAATAGCTAGAAATCATTCACAGAATAATAATAATGAAAATAACAAAGTATTCAAATAATAAATGCATAGTTAATGATAATAATAATTGGTAAATATTTTACTTATTAGTTGTAATATTTTAAATTTTTTACTTTAGTAAAAATAAAACTATGAAATATTTGAAAATAAATAAAATACATTTAATCGTTAACTATTACATTATTTAATATTTTTGATTTAGACTTAAAATATATTTGACTTCAAATTTTCAAATATATTTGATTTAAACTTTTAAAATATATTTGATTTAAACTTTTAAAGTATATTTGATTTAAGTCTTAAAAATATATTTGATTTAAACTTTTAAAATATATTTGATTTAAACCTTTATAATATATTTGATTTAAACTTTTAAAATATATTTGATTTAGACTTTTAAAACATATTTGATTTAAACTTTTAAAATATATTTGATTTAAACCTTTAAAATATATTTGATTTAAACTTTTAAAATATATTTGATTTAAACTTTTAAAACATATGTGATTTAAACTTTTAAAATATATTTGATTTAAACTTTTAAAACATATTTGATTTAAACTTTTAAAACATATTTGATTTAAACATTTAAAATATATTTGATTTAAACCTTTACAATATATTTGATTTAAATCTTTAAAATATATTTGATTTAAAGTTTTAAAATATGTTTGATTTAAACTTTTAAAATATATTTGATTTAAGCCTTTAAAATATATTTGATTTAAACTTTTAAACCATTTGATTTAAACTTTTAAAACATTTGATTTAAACTTTTAAAACATTTGATTTAAACTTTTAAAATATATTTTACCTCAACCTTTAAAATTTTTTTTAATTTAAACCTTCAAAATACATTTTTAAAATATTTAATTGAACATTTTTAATTTCTAAAAATGTACAAATTTGAGGAATTCATTAATTAGACAACAAGAATTTGGCTTTGGGCCAAATTTAATCAAGCTGATTGAATAATCATGGCGTGTACTTTTTAATCGTTTTATTTCGATTAATCATTTAAATATTTCTTTTTTTAAATCTTTTTATTACGTTTAATCATTTGAATAATTTTATTTATAAATTTAAAATCAGTCAAGTTATTAATTCCAATGTTTAAGGTATCGATTTCATTTTCTTTTGTATTGACATATATTTTAAATGCAATTTTATTTTATATTTTATATTTGTAAAAAAGAAATTAAATCATGAGTTCAATTATTATTTAAATATATATAAATGTAAAAAAGTTTACATTTTTTACATTTAAACAAAATAATTAACAATGTTAATAAATATTAATTATTTATTGAACAAAATACAATCATGAAAACAATTTTTAATGCAAAACTAGAATCACATAAATTGTTCAGCGATACAAAACTCATAAACATCCGTTAAAGTTGAGTAACTAAATGTCCAAGATATAATTTCGTTTTTCCTTGTCAAACATGACGGCAAACCCGAAACTAATAAATGGACATGATTGAAAAACGAGAAAATCATGTCGGTCTAATCGAATCATCTTTTCTTCTTGTGCAACAAAACCCGAATCGTCAAAATCGGGTTTTCGTGACCGCGCTTCGTAATCCATTCGTGTCCAGTTCCGTCAAATTGACCAAACAACGAAGTTTGATTCGGTATTGAACGAACATTAAAGAAAAAACGTTAATTGAAACATTAATTTTCATTTAACTTCGTTAATAAATTTGATTTACGACGTACGTGAATTTTGATTAAATATTTTGCGGGCATAAATGTAATTACGTTTTCACACGTCTGTAATTCTCTGCTGACCAGAGTTCTGTAATTTAAAGTTGGATTAATGATGAAATTTTATCAAATTAATATCAAATTGTTTCGTTCTTTTTATTTATTTTTAAATATTGAAAAGTTGACAGATTCAGTCTTTATAGAAAATTTGATAATGAAACATTAAACAATAATAATTATAACAACAATTATAACAAACTCCAGAACATTGATTTAACCTGGCTTAGTTAATGGTCTGGATATAAAATGTGAACTAAATGTCAGTGTAGACGTATGCAAGAAGAGGCAAATAGCAATATATAGTGATACTGAATGACATAGATCATATTATTAAGCTGTGTTTGAAAAGCAGTTTCTATAAATGCTCTCTGATTGTTGTTGTTGTTGATGTTGAGGCGGTTCTATAACATATTACGGTATATCATATTTAAAATATAAGCTATAAAATAATGTGGTAAATCACATATACAACATTAGCTATAACATAATATGGTAGGTATATCACATATAAAATATTAGCTATGACATAATATGGCATATGATGGTATATCATATATAAAATATAAGCTATAACATACTATGATAAGTCAAATATAAATTATAAACTATAACAAAGTATGGTAAATCACATTTAAAATAAAAGCTATACAATAATATGGTAAACCACATATAAAATATAAGCTATAACATACTATGGCATATCATATATTATAATACATTATGATAATATCGATCAATGAATAAACATTTACAAAGGAATCAATAACTCCAATGCCTCAATAGACACAATAAGTAACACAAGTAAATAAAGCTGAGTGGACACGCCCCTGGCAAGCCAAATCCTGATTCCCTTCGACGTAATGTAATATAAGAGACCATCTGCAGGTCCGTTGATCTTCCCTGACAAATTGTCTGAACAAGAAGATGAAGAACGTAATGGAAGGGATTTGCTCTGTTTATTTAATCACGAAGGACAAACAAAGATGTCGTCTACCAAAATGTAAAGAAAAAATATTCAGAGAAAAAAGATGAAATACAAATTTAAAACATTTGATCCTCTACTTTATAATCTAGATTACTGTGAATGTCTATCATGTTGAATACATTGCCACAAACAAACATATATGTTGGTTAAGACTTTGATTTTATACAATTTAATGAAGCAAATATCGTATCTTTTGACTATTTGGAATAAGCTAGACTTCATTAGAATATTCAAATCATGATATTATTAAAATTAAAAATCATAAATAAAACAACAAATCTCCCGACCAACTTTAATGGAAGAAGCGACATAGGTAAAAGGAGACAAAGGGGAGAGACAACTAATAAATAAGACAAACAGACCGAGGGAAAATCCTTCAAAAAAGGGGAACACCGAGGGAAATCGAGGAAGACATCCCTACGAAGGGTATGGAATTAAGGGACAAATAACTCCCCTTCAAAATAGTCTTAAATAGAGTGCGAGAAATCCAAATGGTTATTCCATAGGCCTATGGACGGACTAAATGATTATTTACTAGCGTGAATATCCATGTCTATAAATACGGATTAGCTTTAAAAGTACATTTGAATACAATTAAGGGTTCGTCCTGGTGTGTAGGTTAGAATTTAATGTTATTGCTAGCACTCTGAAAACAATGTCCACAAGATTTTAGGCTTACAAAATCAGACACAACTTTTGCTTTGGATCAAAAGGGCAAAAATAAAAAGTGAAAGAGAAAGACAAAGTGATGGACATGTGAGATAATAAACTGAATCTGCAATATGGAAAGACTCTCACATTGAGTCATTCGTTAAACAAATTAAATTATTCAGGATCAAGTAAATATTTATTTTTTAATCTAATGGCAAACTGTTATTTTTCATTTATTTTCTTTAGTTTTAGGCAAAGAAAGATTAAAAATAATATAATAAACTAATGAACAACTTGTGTAGGTTCATCTATTCCCAAATAAGAATATTTGAATAATTCATTTCCTACAGTAAAAAAAACATTGAGTAAAATAAAAATTTAGCAAAGAACATTTAGCAAAAAAAACATTAAGCAAATAACTGCTTTATCGAAAAAGCATTTTCGGTTCGATTTTTATAACCAAATTATCTCTATTAACTATTACCATAAGGCCTTATCTACTTTGAAGTTACTATTGAAACCGACCTTAAATAACTGAATCAACAATAGCACAAGTGAGGTAAGCTCTATGTTATTTGAACGTGGGTTGCCTCACTTGTGTTATTGTCGATCCATGTAATAGCACAAGTGAGGTAAGCTCTATGTTGTTTGAACGTGGGTTGCCTCACTTGTGCTGTTGTCGATCCATGTAATAGCACAAGTGAGGTAAGCTCTATGTTATTTGAATGTGGGTTGCCTCACTTGTGCTGTTGTCGATCCATGTAATAGCACAAGTGAGGTAAGCTCTATGTTATTTGAACGTGGGTTGCCTCACTTGTGCTGTTGTCGATCCATACAAAGGACGAGTGCATTAAGATCAGGACTGAACTGGACCCGTCCACCGGGAGACTGGTGGAGCCAACGAGGCTTTGGGTGGCGACTGGATGGCGGTGAAGGTCTGGTGGAAAGACAACAAAACCTAATTAATCGATCGGTGTTGCTTGGACAAGATTTCCTCTTTGTTCGATTGCTGATTGTACTTAATGGGAAGTTTCAATGTTAATTCGAGTAATGTGATTTTAGGTTCCATATTGCCATATACTTGCTGGGTGGAAGTAGGAACATACATTCTATCATTCTAAATAAATTCCTTCAACTGTAATTGCATTAATCATTTTCAATCAGTCAAGTATTGGTTATTTAAGTATGTTCATACCATATAAAATTGATTTGGATTTGTCATAATTATATAAGCAAATGCAAAAATTAACTAACGCTTTGAGTTATATTTTAAATAAAATGCAGATAGAATTTAGAAAAGTAGAACGCTTACATAAAAACTCTACATTTTTAGTATAACAAAATATTTAGTTTGTTTTAATACAATGCATTAATTTTATTAATTTTAGTACCATGTAAGAACAAATTAAATTTAATTGTATGCTTATCTTTTTAAGTAATAATTTGAAAACATATTTCAGCAATAATGTTTAAAATCATTTTGTTGTATACATATGTTTGTCAACGTACTTGAGTCATAACAAACAAAAAGATATATTAATACTATTGATAATAATAATAATGAAAAAAAAATAATAAAATAAATTTCTCGTTTAAGTTTGTAATGGTTTAATGTCCAGTTGACTAATTTCAATAAATCAATCAAAGCTATTTATATTACATCTGATGAACATATACTTTCATATAGTAACAAGATATGATAATGTAACCACAGTTTCAAAAAATTTAAAACGTGGTAAGCCTAAATAACTTTAAGGGTATTATGAAATGCAATAGGTTTAATTGTTATTATTGTTATTATAATTTGTATTGATATTATAGTTTTTATTGTTATTAACGTTATTATAATTTGTATTGCTTACATTGATAGCAAAGTTATTATTGTTATTATAGTTTTTTCACTGTTATTATCATTTTATTGTTATTATTGTTACTACAATTGCATTGCTATTATTGATACTATAGTTTATATTGTTAATATTGTTACTATTGTTATTAATTTTTCCTTGTCCTAAAAACTATTATATTAAACCAAATAAAAATAATCATAACACTATTGATGTTAATATTATTATAATAACATTATATTAGTATTCCTTTCATTACTAGTATTGTAATAACATTATATTAGTATTCCTTTCTTTACTAGTATTGTAATAGTATTACTAATACCACTATTATAATAGTATTATTATTATTAGCAATGGCATTATTGTTATTATTTTAATTAATCTTATATTTATTTATTTAAACTTTGTTAATAAGAAACATGTCCAGGCAATGATGATTACAAAGGAGAAACGATCTTTGTGATTAAGTTCATTTCACACGACAATCTCTTTCACTCAAACTTATTCAAACAAAATCGAAAGAAAGTTCGAGAAAAACAAATTAACTAAAAAAAATTGTAAACAAACATTAACTTTAATTGTTTTTTTAAACTTTTTTATTGAAAAAAGTTTAAGAATTGATAAGAGATATCTGAGGGATGTATAATTATCAAGAATTATAATAACGTATCAAACAAAAGAGCTTTGGGCTTTCACAATAAAAATATAAAAGTGAAAGTGAATGTCAGGATATGTGTATACTCTGATAACAATTCTTAAATAACATCAATCGATAAAATAGCAAATTTAAACCAAAAGTTTTCAACAAAGAATTCAATCTTTACATCTTTTTAATATCAGTTATCATACATTAGAATATAGTAAGAAAGATAAAATATATTTCGGTTACCTGGAGATTATATTTTCAGATATTAAACCATAAAAATTACCTTTCAACTTTTTAAACCTATTGTTCTGCTTCTGTTTTATCATTTAAATATATTGTTTCTTATACAAAAAACACAATCAAATACGTAGATCAATTGCATTGAAATACAATGATAAATCACTTTCTGGTGAATACTAGTTTATGACTTTGCGGGCATTAATGCGAAGGAATTTTCAAACTGCTGCCCTCAGCCGTCCAGGGTTGGATAAGGCTTCATTGTTCATGTGGTTTGAAGAGCGAACCCTGGACGGCTGAGGACAATAGTTTAAAATTGTCTTCACATTAATGCCCGCAAATGCATTAAAGTACTTTCAATAACATAAACTTTTAATCTTTAATTCGGCAATAAATCAATAGCTTTTCTTTATGAAATAACCATTAAAAGTGAAGCAATTATTCTGTCGGGTTATTAAAAATATAAATAACGAGATCTAATTTAGATTGGTAATTACCTTCTCTTAAATCTGAAGGGTTTAGCTTCACCTGTTGTGATTTAATCCTTCAAGAAAACCTTCAAATTTCATAACATTGCAACTTTATTTTCGCATCACTCGATTACATTTATTTATTTATTTAATATAAATCGATGAAAGGGAGAAGACAAAGTGATGACACATGGCTGGATGATTTTGTAGCTCATAGTTCTTCTAACCAATTAGTGCTGAATTGAAAGAAATCAAATAGTGCTGAATTAAAAGAAATTAAATAGTGCTGAATTAAAAGAAATCAAATAGTGCTGAATTAAAAGAAATCAAATAGTGCTGAATTAAAAGAAATCAAATAGTGCTGAATTAAAAAAAAGACCAATCGTCAATGTAACATAAAACCTCGTCCAAGAGTTCAAACCACAACTCCACGAGCAGTTGGCTGAAGTTGAAATTTTTAAAAGTTTGGTTGTTTGATAATTCAAACATTTATTTTATATTGAACCCGATCATTATTTCATTAATTTAACATGTTTTTAGATACATAAACTTAATTTTTACTATTGTAATTATTTTTTTAAATTATATATTTATTATCTATATTATTTTCCTCTTTCTTATTATATATTTATTATCTATATTATTTTCCTCTTTCTTGTTATATATTTATTATCTATATTATCTTCCTCTTTCTTATTATATATTTATTATCTATATTATTTTCCTCCTCCTTATTATATAGGCCTGATTGTTTGGTGGATATTTATTTAATGACTAAGACAATACAGGGAAATGTTTTGGTAGGCCTAAATTGGCAATATTGATCAGTATCTTGCACGCATTGTGAGCCTCTTTATTTATTTAAGATCGATGGTTGTTGTTTAGGTCTAAAATATAAAGATATTTTTTGTATTCTATTTTATTCAATTTTAATCATGTGAAGTATTTTTCACAAATATGTTTATAGAATGTTCTAAAAATATTTTGTGTTTCAATTATATACATTTATTTGTATGTATTTTAAATTTGCATTATAATACTTTTTATCTACATTAGTTGAACATGTTTTTTGTAAGAAGTAAAACACTATTGAAATATGATGAGTAACTCAAATCAAATGTATAAAACTCAACAAGGAAAATGTTTGAAAATATTTGAAGCAAATATGAAAGTCAAAACAAAAATGTGGAATGAAAATGTTTCTCCAAGGCATAGTTTAATTCTCAAATATGTTTCTTTATTCACAAATACCGAGATAAAATATGCGAAAAATTAAAGGTAATTTTTTTTACTATATTCTCCCAAAACTTTTCAGTGTAACGTTAATCTTACATTTAATGCTTGAGACAAAGGAGATTAAATTTAAACAAATTTTTTGAAATAAACTAAATAGTTAAATTTAAGTATCAAAATAACCTCTCTGAATTACAATTTTGAATGCTAGTTTATTATTCTGAAATAACAAATAGGTATACATAATTACATGAGTGTGCGTGCGTGCGTGCGTGTGTGTGTGTGTGTGTGTGTGTGTGTGTGTGTGTGTGTGTGTGTGTGTGTGTGTGTGTGTGTGTGTGTGTGTGTGTATGTAACTTCATTTACTAAAATGAAATTAAAAAATAACCATTGCCAAAAGTCTTCAATAAAATCAAACAGAAATGCAAAAAACAATCTCCGATGCTAGAAAGGACTTAGTTTGGAGGTCACTTCGGTTGAAAACAAAAAACCTAAAAAAACTATCGCTGGAATCTTGAAACTCAAGCTGTACAATAGTTGCAAAAACTGAACTTTAATCTAGTGGGTTGATGCTAAATTAGTAACACTAAATGCACTTTAATTTAGTACTTTAATTCAATAGGACTAAATGTACTTTAATTTAGTACTTCAATTCAGTAGGACTAAATGTACTTTAATTTAGTACTTTAATTCAATAGCACTAAATAGACTTTAATTTAAGGGCACTAAATATATTTAATTTAGTACTTGAATTTCGTATCACTAAATGCACTTTAATTTAGTTGTTCGAGTTAGTGAAGCAACGCGTTGATAACTTTAATTATTCACTACAGCTCAACTTATTTATCCAATTATAGAAAAAAAGCTTGAAAAAATTATAGTCATTAGTGAAGAGAAATAATTATTCTACAGAACTAACAAAGAAAGTTACAAACATGGTTATGTTGTCATTTACTAATGAACTAATCAATATTATTATTTACTAATTAAAACTAATAACTTATTTATTCAACTTTAACTTGTTCTTTAGCTAATTGTGTTTACTTATTTATATTCAACTTTAAAACCATAAATAATGTTTTGTCTCATACTTTTTTGTATTCTTTTGTTAAATGGTGGCTCAAAATTTATTTAAAATACGAAAAACTGTGATAAAAAAATATTTGAAAATAAAAACATTTAAATAGGAGTATATTTTAAAATATATTATATTTTAAATTATATTTTTTACAAACAAACATTTGGACAATCCATTTTATTGACCCTTTGTGTCAAAAACATATTTTGTTGTAAAGCCTAAAATACATTGGAAATAGTACTGAAAATGACCTTTATTGAACGGAGCAGCACGCCAGAGAAAGGGTGATCTTGTGAACTCCAAGAAAATCTTACGACAATTTTTCAGAATTTTTTGTGCAAAAGAATTAAAATATTATTTCCCGCTTAATTACCTTCACCATTGAATTATACGCAAAAAAGTATCTTTGTCGTTCTAGTATTTTTTGGCAACTTTTCTAAACAATCTAGTATTTTTTTGGTGATTTGTTTTTTCCTGGATTAAATGTTTTGTTTTGAGATTTGGCAAATTGCTTTTGAGGACTTCAACCATTCTTTTTTCATCAAATTGTTTGCTTCATTTTGTTAAATAAAAACAACATTTTTTGTCTTTTTTTTATTAAAATAAACTTAAAAATTTTAATTTAACTACCATAAGATATTGGAAGTTAGTTGTCTTAATTAGAAAATTGTAACAAATAAGTTGAATCATTCATATGATTCCAGGAAAACTATTTTTATAATATAGACTTTGAGAATCCAGTTTAAGAATCAAATATTGATTTCCTGTACTACACTTAACGATTATTTAATCAATTACATAATTCAACAGAATGACATTGCATTTATTTACCATGAAAATCAAGTTATTAGTTTTTTACTGCTTCAATTTACATATTTCCATATTATCAGTTTCCTTATTTTCTATATTGCCATATTTTATAGATTACCCTATTCCCATATTTTCCATATTGCCATATTTTATAGATTACCCTATTCCCTTATTTTCCATATTGCCATATTTTATAGATTACCCTATTCCCTTATTTTCCATATTGCCATATTTTATAGATTACCCTATTCCCTTATTTTCCATATTGCCATATTTTATAGATTACCCTATTCCCTTATTTTCCATATTGCCATATTTTATAGATTACCCT
>JARUHE010321923.1:0-19758 GCA_031471125.1 Archaeomysis grebnitzkii | reverse complement strand
ATATCGTATATCTAAAGTTATAAAAATTAAAATTCTTATTTCTTGGATATATAACAGGAGCACACAAGATAAAACAAAAATATTCATTGCATATTTTATTTACATGAATTTAAAACTATACAGTATATATTTTTCAGTTTAAAAAGTTTTGTCATGAATGTTATCATTCTCTTATTAAAGCTTTCGACTGCTTTGTAAATATGTATTTCAATAAAGGATTTTCATATAAAAATTTTAAAATTGGCATTAATGAAGTACACCATAATTTCTGAAAAAAAGAAAAATTATAGAAATTGTTACTAAAAGGGAATTTGATATACAGAGGTAAAATGATATAGAGCAGAATGTTTGTAAACTATTTTGAAATTTGAAATGGTAAAGTTAAACGTTTTTTAATTCTATGGAAGTGCCAGTGTTTAATGATAGTTTATGAAATTGTATCAATATACTTTCTGTGGGGTACAAATCTAGTTTATCAGTGGAGGTAATTAATTTGAAATTTTCTGTTTCTAAATTGTGACAAACTTTCGCAATGGTTGCGTATTGCGCTAAAAGCTAGGGGGGTTTGTCAACCGCATATTTGAAAATATATATAATTTTAAATCCTTGTAAATAAAATATGCAATGAATATTTTTGTTTTTTCTTGGGTGCTCCTATCCATATTGAAACTTATATATATATATATAACACTAGGTAGCTGCAGAAAAGTAATTTTTTGCTCGCTATTTAGGCTTGTTTATTTAAAGAGAGTTGCCACTGATGTATATTCAAGAAATAGATTTTATGATCTTAAGGAGACACCAATGACACTAATATTATTCTTCACATTTAAAATATTCAATATTTAATCCATAATTTGTCTAATGCACTGAGGACCTGATTTTTAAAACCTTGTTTATTAAAAGTATTTGATTACCAAACTAGCTCTTGACTTGACCGATAACTTTAGTATTAAATCTAATAGAATAAAAACCAGTATTTTTCAATATTTTGTTTCATATCGTTTAGTTGTACAAGAACTCTTTAGATATTTTATTGGTTTTTATAAATTTTGTAAAATTAGTTGGGAAAATAAAGCTTATTATAATTATTTTATAAAGGTATCATTTGTAATATTATAGTTTGTGAAATAAAAAATGTAATCTCATACACTTTATTCGCCTATGAAGATGTACTCTTGCACCTACCATTTCTCAGCCATAATGAACGTAATTAATAATTGGTCACTTTACTGGGAATGTGTAATTAAGAGGGAACCCTAGACGACCAAGGGCAGCAATGGTTAAGAATTTCCTTCACAAAAATGGCTATGTATCTTCCTGGATCCATGTTGCTTCAAGATGCCTGTATACATTTATTAAAGACAAGCTAGCTTGATTTGTATGGCCGGTGTTACATCAAATGAAATAGTTATTTTTATACTGTCCCAGTTATGAAACTTTTATCATTTGCCCCACTTGTGCTATAAATTAATTCTTTATTAAAAAACTTGATTATTAATCAATAGGAAAAAGTAAAACAATTTTTGCTTACTAATATATTGTAATGGAATAAAAAACTCAAGCCTGTTGTTTACTTTACTATAATAGTGAACAATTAAACTAGAGTATAAAACATAATTATTGTAATTATATAAAAAGTACAAAATTTAGAAGTGTGTAAATTAGATTACACTTTTTTAAACTACTTTTAGCCTAAATTATTTCAACTGTGATCTAATAAGTCATATTATAATATGCAATAAAAAAAATCACTTTTAATATTATCAGAAATTACTCTTTTTTTTATTATAGAATATTATACAGCACATTAGCTACAATGGCAAAGTAAATTTTTAATTGATAAGCAAATGTGGAGTTTGAATATATTTACAAAAACATTTATGCAATATTTATAAATATAAAATTAAAACTTTACACTAAAATAAAACAAAATTATATATATATGACAAACAAAACAAACTCACAAACTATATAAATATTAAACAAGCAGAACCAAATATTACATTTATTTCACTTCATAAAAATATAATTAAAAAAAATTCATATACAAGTATGTGATTTTAATGTTTTACATTTGTGACCTCAACTATTGTACAGTTTGGACATACAATACAGTTCAAACTTTTGTGATCACTGAACACTAAATGAGCACACACATGTTAAAAGTATATGATTGGCACATACCTAAGAATATTCGTTAACACTATAAAAATAGGATGCACAAAACTATATTAAAGGTTAGTTGTAACTTCTAAGTAAGTTAGCTCGATGCTTAATTGCATGAATGAATTGTTTATTAGGAATCTAAAGAAGACCATGTTATTGAGTGGCTGTGGAACATACAATTGAAATTCGCGTATTTAAATATTCATAAAACTTGAGATGAGTAAGAAATAAATGTCATCAGTTGACATTACTTTTCTATCCTCCTAAATTACATCTAATAACAATCAAAACATCTAACTACTATTGTCAAATGTCTTGGAACACAAAAGTTGATTGATGATTATCTTTGGTAAGTAAATATGGTTTTACTTTTATTTGGTCCTAATGGACCAGGTTATGGGTGCAGTTTCAGCACATTCACCGCCATTTAATAAACATTAAATCTTTTAAATAAATTCAATTGATGTATTAAATAAAAACATTTAACATATGGTAAATTATGTCAAGATAAAAATAAATAAGTAAAAGGCAAAAATCTAATTTAAAAGCATTTCAATATTATATAGGCCCAAAATTAAAAAC
The DNA here is from genome assembly GCA_031471125.1 of Archaeomysis grebnitzkii. Lineage (NCBI taxonomy): Eukaryota > Metazoa > Arthropoda > Malacostraca > Mysida > Mysidae > Archaeomysis > Archaeomysis grebnitzkii. The sequence continues at coordinate 17,007 of JARUHE010321923.1, read as the reverse complement.
ACGTTTTGTCACCGTTTTACAACTGAGTATAAATTTATATTTTTGTCACCATAATATTTTTTCATCTCTTACACTTTAATATGGAAAACATTTATTTGTGGCTGGACAATAACATTGTTTTATCTCTTACACTTCAATATGGAATACATTTATGTGTGGCCAGACAAAAAGCGAGATAATTTACATGGATCAAATATGTCAAAATGCTGATAAACTAGAATTTTTAAATCTTTGGTAATTATAAATCATAATTGTGTATGTTATTTGTACTAAATAAATACTGAAAAATTAAAATATTTTTATACTTCATTAAAAGTAGAGAAAGAATTAATATTTAAATTCATTTTTAAATTATTTCTAAATTGTGCAAAATAAAAATAATGAAATGAAAGCAAAAGCAAATCTATTCATTCCAAACTTGAATTAAATAGAAATTAAAATCAGTGGTTCAAAAAGTTTAAGCCTTAGCAATTGAACAAGAAATTTCATTCTTCTCATAAGCTATATTATAAGATTGGTGAAATTTGGTACATTATATTATACCTATTAAGATTAAATTCAATTCTCAAAATATCTTTTATCACAATTTATCACTCTTACTATTTTTTGAAGAGATTTTATAAATAAATAAAACTTAAATCAATTTGTCATGGGAGGATGGGCGAGCTTTCCTTAAGGGCTTCCTTGGAGAGTTCTTTGGTCACTGTAAAAGGAAAAGGTTTTGAATTCAATAATCTGATAATTTGTTGTCATAGCCAATCAAAAAAGTAAAAGGAAATCATTTGAAAAATGTATTACAAACAACGTCATTATTAGTGGGCATATTTTTCTATTTTGTTAAACCAAACAAATATTTGTTGTAAGGATCTTATAATCCAAAATTAAGAATATATCGCACTACCTTTCACAGAATGAATCCATAATTGTAAAAATTTATTCGGTTGCTAAGAACATTTTATTTTATTTTAAAACTATTAAGCACTTACATGTGATTTGCAAGATCATTTGAATTTTTTATATTGCAAAAAAATGAATTAATTTCAACCCTTTGAAGTTTGACAGATTGTGTCCATAAAGACTAAAATACATTGAAGTTACAATAATTTCACCAAGAACAGGAAGTCTCATCACACTTCAAAAGGTTGACTGATAAAGTTTCTGAATAAAGCCGGACTTTCATATAAAACATTTAAAAATAATTTGGTTAAAATAAGCTAGTTAGTTAAATGAAGACTTGTTCATAGTTAAATAAGGTAGTCATTAAATAGAACAGGTTTATACAGGAAAGACAAGAAAATATTATTGAACATAATTACAAACACAAGAGATGCAGAAGTTTACAAAAATGGAAGGCAAATCCTCATTCTATATGAGTTTGGTTTTGAATAATGTTGTAATTTCATTTCATCTGTGTGCCGTTTCAAGAAATATTTGTATTACCTGATGTCTCTTGGGGGAGAAGTCATCTTAAAGCTACTTGTTAGTCATTCTCTATTTTTTTCAATAGATGAAATGACATGAATTGAACAAACAAAAAGACACTAAGCATCAGAACTTAGGTGTTTTTATGCACCTAACACAACATTTTATAAAAAAAAATAAACTCTGTAGAAGGTTTAAAGCAAGAGTTATGTAATGATTACTTAATGTTAAATAAAGTTATGTAAAGCGATTTAAAGCTATCTAAAGTTATATAAAGCGTGTTTCCAAGAAACGTGCCTTTAGTTTATAAAACATATGTACAATGTTGTTTTGTGAGATTGTTAAAAGATGTACTTTATGTTGAAGATTTGAATTAAATTATAATCGAATGCAATTACAACAAGACTTAAAGTTGTTTGTAAATATAAAAATTAGAATCACAAGTTAGGATAGCTATTATATAACTTTTAGCTGCAAGACTTTTTGTGACGTATATACAAAAGAGACCTGATATTTCAGAAAAATTTCAAGATCTTGAAAAAACATTCAAATTAATGTCATCATTGCATTGAGAAATAATACAGAAATTGAATAATATTTTCTCGAATTTGCTATGTGGACACAAGAGAAAATAAACTGATTAGCAATTTATTCAATTAATTTAAAAATTATTTCACAATTCAATTTTGTTCACTTATAAAAATAAATTAAAATAATTTACGTAGAATGAAAAACTATCAATAAGATAATTATAAGCATTAGTTCAGTGCATCCAAATATTAACATATCAACTGATTTAAAAAAAATATATTTAATCAAAACTAAAAACAAAAAAATTCGTTAACATGTTAACAAAAGGAGAAGCAAAAAAAAATCCTTTCACCAACTTACTGATATCCCAATACCAATAAGCTCTTGCAACGTGTCACTCAGGAAATGTTTCGGTAAAACCATGTCAGCATGACATCACTTTCATTAATTTTTTAAATGTTAATTAGTTGAAAAAAGTACAAAGTTAATTCTCATTAAACATTGTGTTTGTATATTGAAACCAAGTATTATTGAAATCATTTACTTCAAGAAAGCTTGAAACTAGTATTACATAAATTAACTTATGAAAATAACTAATGAAACTGATGACATTGAAATGAAAGAAAGGACAAGACGTCTCATTGATCCCCGTCCGACACGAGGGTTTCCACAGAGCTCGCACTGCTGCTCGATAGCCTTGATCCGGTGATGCTGAGATCAGACAGTCTTGATCCAGCAACGTTCATCTCGGACAAAGCCACACTGCGTCGGATAAACAACCACAATGCCAATGAGTGATATTAATCAAACATTTAACTTGTGTGATTATTAACCATTTCAAAACATTCAAAAGCAAACTGACGTTAAAGATTGAACTCAAGGCTTTATAATTAATATCACTCTGAATAACAATTTAGAAATGTATTATGTAAATAATTTGATGAAATATTATTCTTTTACTTTTAATAGCACAAACCTTTTAATTAAAATATGTTCAACTCTTTATTTTATTTGCATAAGCAGGTTAACCTTCTTTCTTTCAAGAGATTTATATAATTAGTGGATTAAAAGTTTTTTTTTATAAAGAAAAAAAATATTATTTTGATATTGTGTAAATTGTATTAGACTATAAATAAATATCCTATGCACTATTATAATGATTCAGACTTTTAAGAAACTTTCAACAAGACTTGGTATATGAGAAAGCAAATAATTTGATGAAAACTTATCAAAAATTCTTGTAAAATAGAAAGGCAGTTATTTACAATGCAACACAACGATAAATAAGCAACATTGTAAACATTTTTTTATCTATTGAAGTGCAAACAAAAATTAATATTCAAAGAGATGTCCACATCTTCATGTACCAATTATCATGAATTGGTTTGCTAACAAGAAAATAAAAATTATTTGAAAATCTTAATTTTTTGAGAAAAAAACAATCCTATGCAACAAATCATTCACCTCATTGTACAATTATTTGGTTATAATTAATTATAATTTGTATATTTATTAAAAAATAATACAGCAATAATTATTATAATTATTTGGTTATAATTAATTATAATTTATATATTCATTAAAACAAAATAATACAACCATTATAATTACAATTATTTGGTTATAATTACAATTATTTAGTTATAATTAATTATAATTTATATATTTATTAAAACAAAATAATACAACCACAATTACTATAATTAAAATTAAAATTATTTGGTTATAATTAATTATAATTTATATATTCATTAAAAAATTAATACAAACATAATAATTCTAATTATTTGGTTATTAATTAATTATAATCTATATATTCATTAAAAATTAATAAAGACATAATAATTATAATTATTTGGTTATCATTAATTATAGTTTATATATCCATTAAAATTAAATTAATTATAATTTGTATATATATATTAAAAAATAATACAGCTATAGTAATTATAATTATTTGGTTATAATTAATTATAATTTATAAATTCATTATAAAAATAATACAACCATTATAATTACAATTATTTGGTTATAATTAATTATAATTTATATATTCATTAAAACAAAAAAATACAACCATCATTATTATAATTATAATTAATTATAAGTTATATATTCATTAAAAAAATAATACAACCATAATTATTATAATTATTTGGTTATAATTAATTATAATTTATATATTCATTTAAAAAAGTACATCCATTATTATTATAATTATAATTATTTGGTCATAATTAATTATAATTTATATATTCATTAAAACAAAATAATACAACCATAATTATTATAATAATAATTATTTGGTTATATTAATTATAATTTATATATTAATTAAAAAAATAATACAACCATACATACTATAATTATAATTCATTATAATTTATATATTCAGTAAAAAAATAATACAAACATAATTATTAATTATTATTATTTGGTTATAATTACCTATAGTTTATATATTGATTAAAACAAAATAATACAACCATAATTATTATAATTATTTGGTTATAATTAATAACAATTTATATATTTAATAAAAAAATAATACAACAATTATAATTATAATCTATATATAAATTAAAATAAAATAATACAACCATAATTATTATAATTATAATTATTTGGCTATAATTAATTATGATTTATGTATTCATTAAAAAAATAATATAACCATAATTATTATAATTATTTCCTTATAATTAATTATGATTTATGTATTCATTAAAACAAAACAATACAACCATAACAAAAGCATACATTTACAATTAAAAATATCAATTTCATTGATGGATATTTTTTACCGTGACTAAAAAACATGAAGACTAAAAAACGAGGGGAACTAAAGGATGTTAAAATTCGACTTACTCTCTCAACACTCGAATGACGGGGATCGACGATGAAGAGGTGGAGGTTGTGCTGCATGCAACATCAGAAAGCATTAAATTTGGGGAAGTTTCAACAATTAGAAGAAAACAAAACTAAAGTAAATTCAATGTTTTAGTCAGACTTAAGAAATTAATTATTATTCAATAGAAATTATTACCAAAAATAAACAATTATCAACCATACTTAATTCTTCCAAACAAAATGGACTTTCAATCAAACTGTATGGGCTTATAATGGTGACATCTAAAGATCATTGTTCAAGTTCCATAAATACCATACAAATATATTTAATGCAATATATTCAAGTTTTAAAAAGCTCTTCAAGAAATGTTGTTCTTAATGAATTTACCTTTCATTTAAAGGAAATGATTATTGCTCTAAAATAAAAATAAAACATGTTTAGTGTATATTTTAAAAAATGCAAGTCAATAACTAGTTACTTTGTTCACCAATTCAAGGTTTAAAAAATCCTTAAGAAATGTTGTTCTAATGCAAATATCTTTCATTTATGTTAAACTATTATTGCTCAGACATCATAAACTAAAAAAATGTTTCGTCCACAAAAAAAGACAAACCTGTAATACCAATAACAACAATCAAAAGAAAATTGAAGAGCAGTTCCTAAAATTCTTTAAGCAACTTTCAATCAGGTCACCAAACTATGGAAGGTGATGCTTGAAAAAAAAGGTGAAATGTTTTTTGTAAGTTCACATAACTTCCCTCTAACACAATCAACAATTACCTTGTGGACACATTAAACATTTGCAAAAATTGCCAACAATACTTTAAAAACATATAGAATATAATTCATTATCATCATTTAAAAATTGTATTACTATTTTTTAAATGTATAGTTTAAAATATAATTTATTTTTTGCATATTTGGAAAAATAAATTAAAGTTACCACTACTTTATGCCCTATCACAAATAATTTACTGATAAAACAATATTGATTTTGTTCAAGAAGTTGAAAACATCTTTCTATAATTCAAAATATATTTAAAAAGCGTTGTATTTTAGTTATCAAACAAGAAAACAAAATATCTGGAGATAATTTTAATTTAATAATTCTTTCAAAAAACAGAAAAAGAAGCACCAATCCCAAAAATATAAAAATAAAAACCTAAAATAGTAAAAAATTGGGTGACTTACCTTGATGGTCTACTACTTATAGTCAGATGGTTATTGGTTATCATCGGTGCAAGACGTTTGGTGAATGTGGAATAGTTACGATCCAATTCCCTTTGATACTCTCTCATGTCAGGTCCAATCAACGTCTTGTTTTTACGCAAAGCATCATGGCATCTGGACGAAAAAATCAAGTTAGTAGAGTCTAAGCTACACATTAAATCTTCTCTTCTCTGCTTTCAACATAATAATGACCAACTTGCAATGTTGAACAAACATAAAAAATAAAACTAGTTATGCCTCAACCACCATGTGGCTTAATATAATACAATATAATATACAATACAATTGTAAAATTTTTAAAGATTTTAAAAATATAAACAGCAATAAAAAATTTTTTTTAATTATATTACATTTTATTTATACATGCATATTTGATGTTAAATTCTGAAAATTTGAAGCAAAAATGTTAAGAAAATAAAAACTTGAACCTTTTCTTGAATGTGAAATATTTTACAAGTTATTTTCATCATTTTAAAACTGAATAACAAAAAAAAACAGAAATTATCTAAAAAGAATTCTATTGCATTATATTATAAGCATACTGATTGTTCAGTTCTGAAAATTTGATGTAAAAACATTAAAGACCAAACAATTTATCAAGAAAATAAAAATTGAACCTTTTGTTGAATGTTCAAACGACGACGCCGCAGACGATGACGGCGGAAAAGTAACACTTGTGTCTTAACTGCCTTTCATTCAATCGACAAAAAGTATAACCATTTTGACAAATTTATATAAAAAAGTAGAAGTAAAATGAGAAATTAGAACTTACTTTTTGGAGAAATCTTTGAAGCAAAGCCGAAGCTTGTTTTGGAATGGTGCTGGAGTCTTTCCCCCATCCACCAAGTCATTCAAGAATGTGGTGGCAATTTCCATCGGACCTTGATTGACCGTTGTACCAATGCAACCCTGTTTGGAAAACACGAAAATTAGTTTAATAATAAACATCAACTTGATTTAAAAGTCACTACTGGAGCTATATGGTCCCTTGTGAAGGTTTAGCTCTCTTAAGTACATAATTTCAGATTATTTGGAGAACTTACACCCACTCAATATCCTTCCCAAAAACATATCAGTATACTCAACATGATATTGAAAACATTATTCAAGCAATGTAATTTTAATGTGAAAAACAATCCATTGCCAGCCACATACTAAATATGCAGGAAAATCACATGTTCTAGAAATAGAACAGCAAGGTGAACTCGTGTTTCTCAAATTGACATCCACGAGTTAATTATGTATAAAATCGGCGAAAGAATTCCTTGTCAAATTGATGGCATAATACTATAACATAATTACACATAATTGGTCAAGAAGTCAATTCAACTCACTTGAAGAACCATTTGAAGAATCTTATGATCGGGAGGTTCTTGATAAATTGCATGTGACAGTTCTTTGGTTTTTTTCTGGAGATCTTCAATTGCTACTTCTATTGGAGGCATGTCAAACTGAAATTTCATACAAATCATTTATTGAACAAAATTAAAAAAATGTATATTTATTCTAAATAGGCAAACATTACAGTATGATACAAAAAATTATTCGGTTAGTTTATACGAAAGATAATTAGAATTTTGCAGTTATAATAATGTAATTTATACTCACGTATGTTTTTTCAACAACTTGTATTCTCGTTTTAATGTATGGGAATGTATGTTGAGTGGTAAGAACAGTCTTTCTTTTATATTGATCTTGCAATTCGCCATGAGCACGTCCATCAATGGTGAAAGGAGTCGAGTAGACAAATCTTTCTGATGAAAGAAACATTATTTTTTAGAAATAAATACAAGCAAAAAACATATAAATGTATAGGTTATTGTTTATCATCGTTTATAAATCTCTAAAGAATATAAGTCCATTCTAGAGGGTGTATATTTATGATGCTTGACATGGAAAACAATACTGCATAGGCTACTTAAATACTTTGGTCATGAATGATAATCCAACTAGACTTGTTCAAAAAATAAACTTCCTTAACTTACTTATATTGTGATTCTTTTCAAACGTTGTGATTCGGTCTTTCTGCTCATAATCTTCAAAGAATGGCTCGACATATGTTATTTGGATGTAAGCTTTGTCTGGATCAAGTTTAGTTGTATCAACGCTGTTGCTGTCCTTAATGATAATCAAATTATCTACTCCAAATCTATCACTGTAGAAGCTCTGCAAAATAAATTATTCAAAAGTTTGAAATATGCAATCAAAAATGTATGATGGTTTTTATAAATGCTTTCAAAGATATTTGGAATAAATTGAAGTTTTTTTGTATAAAATGTCAGTACCACAAAATATATTCACCTCTAATCGATTAGAGATCTCAGCCAGTTTAGTTAGAGTTGGTTCTTTATAGATAAATTCTTCTCTATCCAAATCCCCAAATTTAGCTCCGTAAAATCCTACTCTAAAATAAGTTCCAAAAACTCTCCTTCCTTCAAGACCAAATATTTTTGTGAAAGCTTCCTGCACTTTTGAATGAATGTTGATCAGCTTCTGCCAGTCTTTGTTATGCTCAGCAATTGGAATGAGAACTTTGTACACTTCATTGATGCACTCAAATAGACCAGACTAAAACAAAAAGAAAAATTGTATTCAAAACTAATAAATATTTTTAAAGTACAATAACATTATTCAGTTTTACTAAATTGGAATTTGACAAGAAAAACTTACCAATTTAATAAATTTTAAAATAATTATGAAAATCTAACAAGGAAAACAAAACATTTCAAAACTTGTAAAAATCAATCAGGTATATTTTATCAATTTAAAGATTGAAGAGTGATAAATAGCAATAAGTGAATTTTTATTAAAAACAACTGAACGTATACAAATTTTAATTCAGTTTGCCAATTAATACTATTCATAGCTACTGTTAGAATTATCAAAAAAATTTGAGCAGCTACTATGCTACTTCTTGGTTGTTCTTCCTAACTGGATTTTTTAATAAAGATATCCTCTACTTTAATTGTATTATTCCTTTTCAAACAAACAAGACGTTACTTCATTTTCAAATGTGTTGTTGAAAGGGAATCAATGTAGTTAAAAATTAAAATATATTCAACACATGTATGTAAATGCTAATGGGATTATATTTCTCACAATTTTGAAAAAGTATTTACTACTTTCACTGGATGATTAAATACATTATTAACCTATTATATTTGAAAATTATACAAATTTGTGATATTTCTTTTTCTCTTTTAAGTTTTGTAAAACGTCTGCAAATGATCATAACAAGTAACCTAAAGTTACAAATATTAGAGTTATGTTCTATCTTCAAAATAAATAATTATAAAAATATAAAACTATTCAAAGTACATACTAAGGATCAAATTAACGTGAAATCTAACCTGAGTAAAGGATGAACTCCCTTGTTCTAGAAGACCCACCAGACCGTTTTCAGTGAAATATTTGCCTGTACAAATTCCTTCCTCATCAGGACTGAGAACATCATCAGAAACTGCACTTTCCTCCAACACATTTGGAGATAATTTACTGAAAGTAACCGCTCCGATTGGCAGATGTTGCTTGTCTTCTAACATGTATAAGTATTCTGAAACAAGTGCAGCACTGTGTACCAAGCACATTGCAGCTTCCGCATGTTGGTTTCTTTCACTGTGTTTCTGTGCCATGTTGGCAAGCCAGGTTAATCTTAAATCGGGAGAGTTTTGGTATCCACGAGCAATCCTGTACATAAGATCAAGAAGCATTTCAGGATCTTCTTGATATTCCTTCATTTTCACAGTATCCGAAAGAATCATGTGCAGGTTGAAAACGAGATCTTTCACTTGCTCTGGGAATGATGTTTCTTGCAAATCAACATCTTCTTCAGCATATGTAAGGATAGTTTTTAGAGAACGTCTCAAATAGGCTTCATTAAAAATTTGAGATGTTCCTACTAGGGAACTAAGTGACATAGTGACCTGCATTTTAACTCTAGCAAAGTTATTCCCAATTTCAAAATTATGTCTCATGAGTAAATAGAGAGAAGCAGCAGCATGAGATCTTACAGTGCAAATTCTAGATGAACAATGCTTTAATAATTGAAGACAAAGATCAGCACATTGCTCAGTTTCTTCATCAAATAACAAGCTTGGGAACTTGGCTACAAGCGATCGTTGGGTGTTGAACATGTTAGTAAGTGTTACAGTGGATTGATTAGTCGACAAGGCATGTAACAACACTCTAAAGACCACACTCAAGAGACCCTGCAAGTGTTCGGATTGAACAATTACTTGAACAATATTTTCCAAGGTATCTAGGATGAGCATGTTGGCTTCAGCAGCCAAGTGACCTTCTACTTGTGGATCGGATTGCACATCTTGAACAACGGCCTGATCTTCATTTTGTGGCTGTTGGTTCGGCTGTGGCTGCTGTCTTGCTGCCTGTGGAACGTGCTGTTGCTTCCAGGGGAAGGTATCTTTTCTCCACCTCAGCTTTTCGCCTCCAACAGAGGGCATCGCATTTCCTGCATTGACTGAGGCACTCATTACTGAAGGAGAAGATGGAGTGCGTTCTATATATGGAAAAAAATAATTATTTTAATTTCAGTATTTTAAACAATCATATCTTTATTTAATAAGAGTAGTATGTATAACAAATTACTATTTCTCAATTTTAATTAATACTAATGTCTTAATTCAACTCAAAGCAAAATAAACAGATTAAAATGCTCAACATAAGCAACTTTATATCATTAATTTGCATCACAGAAGAAAACAAAAAAAATATACTACCTGTTCATTGAAATGAAAAAAGCACATGAGAATGTAGGTTACAAACAAAATAAGAATGAATTTCTATTGAAACTATCTAAAAAAATTAAATGAAGCATAGTTTAACAACAAATTGCATATGTAATATTAATGTCCTCCCATTGAATTTGATTTTGTTTTGTCAACTTTTAAACAAGATGCTGTTCATTATAATCACTTGACCAGTTATTATATTTTAATGTTTATTTAAACAATTTACTTGCATTTTTTGTATATAAATTCAACGAGTTTTTTAGAGGTTCTCATTTTAATATGGTATGATTTATGCAAGGTTTTCACAAAAAATTCATAACGTACAGATAAACAAATAGTAATCAATAACATTATGTTAAAGTTAAAAAGAACCACAAATCTGCTTTGACTGAAATTTGCATGTGCATGAAGAATAAAACATTGAAACTGAACTCTCAACTATTTCTAATATTTCTAAACAACTTAACTAATAAAAACTAAATCGAAAGCACTGACCTTTAGAAAGACGTCCTAGCCAGACAGACTCGTAAAGAGTTAATTGAAATTGTTAATCAAACATCGAAACAAGTATATCATCATCATCCAAACTTGTTGAAAATTATGAGGTATGGTACATAAAAGGATGTCGTTTGAAACTACTTCAAACTGGTAGGTTTATAAGAAAGCACTTCATCAAAAGACATATTCAGCTAAGTTTAAATAAGATTGATAAGGTAATTTTAGGTTTGAAAGTTCATGCAACTTTAGTAAGTGATCAAAAACTGTACAAAAGTCTTGAAAATGTGCAATATAAACTTTTAAAATATATACAATTTTTATAATTTTAATATTTTTGTTATCATTTGCTTTAAATCTAAAGCAAATTTCATACATATGGCAAAATAGAAAATATTAAAACTTATTTATTGAGAATACAAAACATTCAAAATTAAATTAAACTGTTTGTTGTTGTTTTTTTCAATTTCATTCAAGTCAAGGAAATATTTGATAATAAAAGAACTCATCAAAAGATAATAAACTGTTTCATGGACTTTTAAGCTTTATTTTTATCTAAGCTATGTTTCATCCAAGCTAAAATTTAGCTATTTTTTGGGTTAAATAATGTCAAAACTCAATGTTAAGTTAATAGTGAAATATAAAAAAATCCATAAACTTTAAATATATTTCAGTTAATTTTTCTTACATATGAAAATGCTCAATACCTATAATGAATTTATAAACATGAAAGAAGCCATTGTTAAATAATATACAAAAATTAACATAGATAAATATTACAAAAATTAAAACAGATTAATATTATTTTGATATTGATGAAAGTAGAAAGGCAGTGTGTTAAAACAGTGAATGAGAATGTTGGATGATGATGAGCAGTCTAAATTACTTACCTGTTTCTGACAGGTAGAACTGCGACTGTCCTACTTTATGGGGAGAAATGTTACCTCTGCGACGGAGCATCATTTCGGACCTCGCCGAATTTTGACCCATGATGGCTTCTTCTAGTCGCGATTTTATGTCTGCTTTCTGCCGCATACTTGTTCCACCTCCTCGAAGGGGAACCTTTTTACCCTTTGACAAAATGGGTTGGGAAAATGATAAATTATGAAATTGTTTTGCTTTTCCCTGTATAATTAACAGGTAAAAGGCATCAATAAATGTCATATATGTTTGTATTACCTAAGAGTCCTACTTTAATGAATACATTAAAGAAAATTATTATATAAAATGTTGCTAAGAATAATTTTTATTTATTTGATTAAAAACGTTAATTTTACTTCATCTTAATCTTGTCCATTAAATAAAGCAAGCAATAGTGATGCTAAAAAACAAATGACATGCTGTTCTTTAACAATAATGTCATCTATGTTTTAAAATACCAAATTACCGGACAATTTGTCATTCAATAAGCAACATCAATATTACTCTAGTCAGGGCATTGCTTTAGCTGCCATTTGTGAGCATTTATTCAGTAATTCCTATGAAGAAGGCGATGATTGGAATGGTGTTCATGTCACATACAAATGACTTTTGTCAATAGTTTCAAAACATAATTTAAAACTAGTAATACTATGGAACCTTTGGAGACATTGTTGAAAAATGTCAAAGAAATTGTTTTGTTCAAAAGAACTTCTTATACCTGCAAATTCGAACCACTTTCCAAAGATGCTGGTGGAATGGGAGGCTTGGCGGTGTAGCCGAGCAACACCGCATGAGCAACACCCGAGTCTTCAGAAAGTGTTCGACAAGCTGGGTGGTGGAGGTGGTGGTGATGGTGGTGATGGTGGTGTTGTAAGCTATTCTGGTGCATTTGAACAGATTTACCAACTTCAATGTTATACTCATCGTCAAGAATAGAAAAGCCAGCTCCCTGGATTGAAATACTTCAATAAAACTTTCTTTGAAGGAAATCACAAAAGATTTTTTAGGTTTATTTCATATTAATTCATATATCAAATATATGCACTTTAGCTTGAAACTATTAAAAACATATTATTTTATTTATAATCTAATGTTAGTTTTTTGTTTTTTGTACAAATCATAACTCAATTTACAGTTAAGGTGTAAAGTTTAGTTCTTTTTTACTATATTTTTTTTTTAAATTTGGTTGCATTTATAGATTAAGTATCGCACGTATTTACAATTCACATTTTTTGGCTTATTCTTGTAAATTATACAAATTACTCCCTACTAGATAAAAATAAGTTTTAATATTTTTTGTCATATTTAAAAACACCCGAGGTATAAGCAAACAATGCCAATATAATATTAAGAAAGCCGACATAGCATAATTAATGGAAGAGAAAAGAACGCTGTGATAGAAAATATGAAGGAAAAAAATGAATACAATGCTCTACCTTAAGAACATAGTTAATTAAGCAGAGAAAAGCTGTAGGGTATGTTGGAAAAAAATGAATACAATGCTCTACCTTAAGAACATAGTTAATTAAGCAGAGAAAAGCTGTAGAGTATGTTGTAAAACATCAAAAACCAATTTAAGGAAAGATCCTAAAAGTCGTTTAGGGTCTAGGCAGTTGCAGCAAATGTCTTCAAAAAGTCACGACAGCATTCATACAATCCCATATGCACTACGTCAAGTCCCTCACATGGACTCTGGCAATCTTGACACTAAGCCAATTTGTCTCACTGATCTATATAGCCTTCAGTCAACTCGTTCCTCTAATCTATACAGTGTCCAGACAACTCTTCCCACCAATTTAGGGTCAAGCATACTTATCTCGCTAAACCATTATTAAGTTATTTCTGTTCAGAATTTTGAAGAAAATTATAATCTTAAAAAACAAATATGTTTTATAGCCTAGATTTAATAAAAAAAAAATACTAATCATATATTTCTTTCACGAAATACAGTATATAAAAGCAATAAAAGTAGTTGTGTTTATTTATCAAAAAGTTAAAAAGATTATTCGTTTTTCAGTTTGTTAAATAAAATTTATAAAATTGATTTAAAAAATATGATACCTAAGGTATGATGACATGTGTAAGCCAAGAAGAAAATAATAAAATCATTAACAAAAACAAAAGCATTAGCATAGAAATACTTACATTGTTTCTTTTTACTTTGATTGTAATACAAAGTCTGTCTACAATGTTAAATAAATACTCCAAAATTTAGTTCCAACACCACCAGAATATGTTACTTCACCAACCACCATTTTCATTTTCATTGAAGATAAATACAAACATATAATCATGTATGTATAGAAAAACATACAATATATATATATATATATGTACAATATATACATAAATATATATATACATTTCATTTTAGGGTATAACCTCACTTAAATGAATAGTAATGTATATATTATTGTAACTTCATTTGATATTTACATTAAAATTTATGAAAAATAATGCATTACAACTAAAACTAGAAAAATTGCATAATTAAACAGAAACTTGGCTTACCTTATATTGGAAACATGACACAGCAATGTACAAGACATTAAGTAGCTGATGCAACCTGACATGGGAAAGCTCAGAGATTGTGTGCCTCAAAGTGGCGTCGTCTACATTTTGGACGACCCACAACAGACATATCAACAGATTCCTTGTTGTTTCAGAGCTGAGGGGACATTTTCTCACTTGCTGTAAAATGTAACAAATGTCAAAAAAATAATATAGTATTACCATCATTATTATTAATTGCATGGAAATATAAACATTTATTTTCAAGACAAGAAAAACTACAACCAACACAAAACTTGCAAAAGTTTATTCTTACTGAGACAATGTTTTGGAAACAAATATTTACATATTGATTGAAAAATTAAGATCCTATGAATGTCAAGCCAAACATTTTTACAGTGTTACTTGTTATGCTTATTTGAAATACATTATAATCCAACAAACTGGTCACAATATCCATGGCACAATGTAGTAATTAAGAATTACCATTGAACACTTATTTTAACAAAGCTTCATAATTTTATAACTTACATAGAAAAAGATAGCTTTGAGACACTTGTAAAAACATTTTTCCAATATTAACATCTCTATTTTATGGTACTCCTAAAAGATTTGAGGGCACTGTAGAAACGTATAAAAAAAAATAGCAAAAACAATTCTACAATCTACAGGAAAATTTTGTATAAAGTTGTGAAGCAATAAGCTAAATAAAACAATTCTACAATCTATAATAAATTTGTGAAACAATAAGCGAAAACCACTCTACAATCTACATAAACATTTAGTGGATTGTGACTTACATTAACAATCTGGACCACTTCCTCTTCAGTCTGCATTCAAAAAGCATTAAAAAAGTGAGTTTTGTTTTCACGAAAGTGCATTATTCAAAATTTCTTAAAAATATAAAGAACCTTTCTTTTGGATACTTTCTCGGGGGAAATGGTTTATATTATTTACTCGCTTCAATAAGATGTTGAGTTGCATATAAAGTCCTGGAGTCCTGTTTTTATTGTGCAGAACTGTTCTACAGATATGTAGTGAAATTACATAATTGCTTTTTTTAACTAGTAAGAACTAGCCAGATATATAAATACAAAGTAAAATGTAAAGATTTGAATGGATTTATATTTTTTCAAAAAGATTTTCCAGATATTATAAAACGTATCAGCAACAATACATTTGCTCATTAAATTAATTTATAAATCATTCACCCCAATACACTTTACAATACAGTAACTTATATTACATAATGTGAACATTACTTAAGCTAGTGAAATTGTATTATTTTTTACATCAATTTTAAGATGAACATTCATTATCAGACTATTAAGTACGATCACATGTAATTTTTTAGTAAAGTGGCAAGTGATGAATTATCTTTAGTCTAATATGTCCACTTAATTATATTAAATAAAAATTCACTAACCCCAGGAAGAGATTCATATTCATTTTCTCGATGAGCATACAGTGGTGATCCAGCAATTGCCATTGCAACATTTTGTTGAATATGAGATGGCATTCCTTCCATGTTATCTCTCTCCGAATAGAGTTGCCAATCTGTAATTTAATTTTTACTATAAATATTTATCATCTTATTACATTTAAAAAATCCACATAAAAGGAAAGACAAAAAATGACCCAAAAAACAAATGTGAAGGATTAACTTGATCATTTATACATATCAATATACAGCTTTCTCTCGAGAGAAGATCAATAAACCTAAAGATGTGATTTTGACTGCACTTTCTTTGCTACCAAATCAGTTTTGCATCATATAAATCATAGACGAGTTTTTACTCTATATTTTTCAAAAACAAATTTCAATTAAGTTTATGTATTTTTTCAAAATAAAAAAATAAAAAATGTAACATCATATTTTTCAATTTTTAAGGGATTACAGTAAATTATAGTAAGAGCTCAACTATGATTTTATATGGTGCAAAATTGATTCGTTGGCCAAGAAATAATGCTTTCCACCAGAAAAAAATGTTTCCCATCAGAAAAATATGATAAATATTTAATAAATTCATGTACATTATTATTGAAAAAGGACTTGACAAAATTAGAAAATGAATATTTATTTTTCAAATGTGATGAAAAGCTATTTCCTAAACTCAAATAACCAAAAGAAAAGTAAAAGATTTGCCAATAAAAGTAAACTAGCCATAGATGACCTGCAATCTCGCTTGGCTATAATTCAATAAATGTTTATTTTATGAATTTTTTTTTCCAAAGCTCTGTTTTTGACTATAACTTTTTTAAGGTGGGTTTTTCGAAAAAAATTACTCTTGGCAATTT